>JAHZMV010001320.1:0-17826 GCA_027743765.1 Coecobrya sp. COE2 | reverse complement strand
GGCTATATTACAATAGGCATATATTATATTATGGCGCTGATGATTTAAAAGAAAAATGATAAAATATAAAATTTAACTATTATATGATAAATTATATTATGATGATATGATTTATGATATATACTATACTGTTGTTGTTGATGATGATGATGAAAAAATATATATGATTTTGTAAAAAAATAAAAAATACATTTACAAAACCCAAGTCTCTTGATTCTATTTGTCATAATTGACTTTTGTTGTCAATCGGTAACAGCATAACTGAAAGGTACTTAGTTATTTCGTTACTATTAAAATAGTATTGGGGTTTTGTAGGAGCTCCGGCTAGCATCATTTTTACTATGCATTGAAATACAAGCATTGCATTATTTTCATGGCATGCATATAGCAAAGCATTTCTGATTTACTTATTACTACACTGTGAAAAGGCTGAAATATGAGCATTCTCGTGAACAACGCATAGATTGAAAATCCAGTTTTTTCCTCGGTGCTTTGAACAGAGAGTTCTTTTTTACTGCAAAATCCTTCACATTCACACTGTGTAAGAGCTCCCAGGCTCTCAGACGTCCAAGGACGACATCAGTATTTTAATACAGTTTACAAATTAATAAATGTTGGACACGGCCGTTTTAATATTTTTAAATACCGTCTTTATGCCTTTGAGTATAAACAGCCGTAAAACAAGCTCGTGAAGAAACTGCAAGGCAGTTGGAAATATATTCACAAAAGCGCATTAAAAATATTTAATATATACAGTTTATTCGTTTGTGATAACCGGAAGTGTTAAAATTAAACACGAAATAATTAATAACATTTATTAATGTACATTTTTAATAAAATGAAGACAGCCTAAAGACCATTTACTTTCCTTGTATCGTATGAACTGTGTGTGGAAACGAGAAACAAGATGACGTCTAGTTCAAAGAAAGTAGTGGCTTACTTTTACGATTCGGACGTGGGAAGTTTTCACTATGGCCCAGGTCACCCCATGAAACCCCAGCGATTGGCAGTAACCGACAGTCTAGTCCTCAACTATGGTTTGTACAAAAAGATGCAGGTAGGTTTATGTTTGATTCTATCAATTCCATTCAATAGTTCTTATACAAGCATAATTAGCATACAAAGTGACCATTATTTAACTTATTTCTTTCAGGTGTACCGTCCCTACAGAGCCAGCGCCCATGACATGTTGCGTTTCCACTCGGAGGAATACGTGGAATTTCTTCAGCGTGTGACGCCTCAGAATATTCAAGGCTTTACGAAAAGCTTGAGTTCTTTTAATGTTGGCGAGGACTGTCCCGTTTTTGATGGTCTTTTTGACTTCTGCTCCATGTACACTGGGGCGTCCCTTGAGGGAGCTGTCAAGCTAAATAATGAATGTGCGGATGTTGCAATAAATTGGTCGGGTGGTCTTCACCACGCAAAAAAGACGGAGGCATCTGGATTCTGTTACATAAACGTAATTACTTTAGTAAAATTCATGTATACATGGAAGATAAATTATGTAGATATTAGTATCGCATTTGCATAATTTTAGGATGTAAAGAACTTTTTGACAGCAATGACGTGTGAAATGGCAGAACGAGAGAGCTAACCTGATTTTAACAGCAGCATTTTTACCACATACCAAAAACTTTTTTTATTTTCAAGCGACAACAAATGGAATAGATAACAATTTTTATTCACTTAATTTCCTTATTTTAACCATTTTAAAAATGACAGAATTTAATTACAAAACAAGTTTGTGTATCACAGCATTATTTTACTTGAGAAAATATTTCATTGTAATTTTACAAAGGTAAAATCCAATTTCAATATAGCCGCATTGCCTNGGCAGAACGAGAGAGCTAACCTGATTTTAACAGCAGCATTTTTACCACATACCAAAAACTTTTTTTATTTTCAAGCGACAACAAATGGAATAGATGAGAGTTTGTAATCACCTAATTTCCTTAACCATTTTAAAAAATGACAGAATTTAATTACAAAACAAGTTTGCGTATCACAGCATTATTTTACTTGAGAAAATATTTCATTGTAATTTTACAAAGGTAAAATCCAATTTCAATATAGCCGCATTGCCTTAAGGTCCCGTAAAGAGAAAAGTATTGTTTCCAGTTGAAATATAAAATTTTATTATAATATTTTAATATACCTAGGTAGAGTTTAAATATTTTATCAAGATTGATATACCTTATTTTACAAATATGCGTAAAAGCATTTAAAAAGTTATTGTTATGTTATGTAGTTTCGAAAACGTGTGATGTTATAATATATAGGTAGTTTATAGTTTTTAATTTAGTAGGGTAGTTTAGTAGGGTTGGAGCTGTTGTTGCGTAAAAAGGGCTCTCATAAGGGAAAAGTATTACCGTTTTTGATTTTATGTATAAATGTGCTACATTGTTTTATTCAATGTCATAAATCACAATAAAAATAATGTTGAAAACGGAAATGGTTCGCTTTATATCATCTCATATCTTCAATAATTAATTTTTGCAAACACACCCCAAATGAATGTATCAAGTTTTAATCTTAACCGCTATCACTTTATTAATTAATTTAGATTATTTTCAAACAGCAAAAACATTTAATTACAAATGGTTTCCTTTCGCTGCTGTTGTGTTGGCTGGTACTTTGCACAAAGCACAACTTGAATTTAGCTACCTAATCATCATCGTGTCATTTTCAATTAGTATTTTTTGCTGAAGTCAAAACGCCTTTTACGAGTGATTGATAATGTAGTTCTGAAACGTGATCTCAATCGCCGATTAAGTCAATCTGATTAAAGTAGAACATTTATTATAAGAGAACCACACCTTGTCATCATCACGATGATAAAACAAAAAACGTTACCTCGGCTCAATGCAGTTATTGCTGCTGATGAGCTTGATACATTAAACCCTCTCATAAACTTTTGGTCCGTAATCATCATCATTATTATCATCATCGTCGTCGTCAACGCATGATCATGATCTCCATCTGAATCTTAAATTTCATTGATTTGATTGCACAGCATACCTAGATTAGTTAGTTGATTGCTTCATTCAAACTGTAACTGTTCTACCAAAAGCAAGTTTGCAATTTCAAACTCTTTTCCGCTTCTCTTTCATTTTCAGTGTCTGCGATGCATAAATAAAAGTACGAGCTGCCCTCCTACCAAAAAAATTGATTTGTGATCTATATACCTATTTCGATTCAATTCATTTTTTTCGTTTTGTTACAACAAATTAATGTTATTAGCAGAGAAACATACATACTCAGTGCTAAAAAGTACATAGGTAATTCATTAATCCACCTACTTGTTTGTTTTAAAGAGAAAGAGTTACGCTACTTTTAACAAGAAAGCAAGTGTGCGTGCATGCATGCAAGATATATACCTCGGCTTACCTTATATTCACGGATAAAAGGGTGCAGTGCAGCAGCAGAAGCAAAAGGCAAAATCATAATAATTTGTAGTGTTTCCTATTCCTAAATGAGCAAACTCTGAACAACCAACAACAATCATATCATAACAACAAAAAACACTAACAATACAATACATTTAGTATGCATTACGGCATGGCAAGCAAAGCAATGAGCGAAAAAGCTTTAATTTTTATATGTATTGTGAACATTAATGTAAGTTTTGAACATGTGAAAGGGATTAATGCGTACAACAAGAAGTAATATAAAAGTTTTAAGCAAAAGCCAGGGTCTAAACTGCTAAAATAGTAAGTATTGTATATATACGAAGAATACGAACAAGTATCATACATACATGCATGCATTTTAATACAAGACATACAATTTCATGTACATACTTAGTTGTAGTAGTCGAGCAAGCCAAAGTTTAACCCTTCTTCTGAAATGAAAGAGTGCGAGAATGGAATCAACAAGCCTGAAACTCTGTTCATATAGCAAGGCAATCTTTTGCCACTTTACCACCACCACCATGCCATCATCCATACAACAACAAGTTCTCCGTAATATGCATACATTTAAAAAAGGAGTATTATTAATGTTTATAAGAAAAACACTTGGTTTAGTACTTGTGTGACTCGTAGACATTTGGTAGATTGCGTGTGTATTAAAATCGTCATCTTTGTATATCCTATCGTTCGTATCTTGTCTGGTATCATGTGTTATTTGATGTCGCTCGTTCTGACTAATTCTCTCCCTCTCTTTTTTCCTGCAAGATTTCCACTCTTTTTCTTTGCTTGTTTGACTTCTTGTTGATCAGCCGATGATGATGTTGATGCTGCATGCAATGCAATCAAGAGACTTTTTGAATGTTTTATAATGCTCTTAATTTTGTGTACATGTAAAACTTTTAATTTTTAACCAAGCGAATTTTATCACCACCACCTCACAAGCTCTCAAGACATCTTTTGTACATTTCACTCATCTGCATCTTTGTCTTCTTGAATGCCTGTTTGTTGGTGGATCCAATCTTGTAACTTGTGTGTATGTGTGTGTAAGGAGCATGTGTTCTGCATAAGTCTTAAGTAGTCTTATCAGCAAAAGCTGGTTGTTCGTTAATAAGTAGAAAATGATACAGTATCGTATAGGTAATTTGAGTTTTTGGAGTCCAAAAAACTGGTAAACCCAGTGGTAAAAAACTGTATATTATACCTATAACTTATAGCAGATGCAGAGAGAAGGTGAATAGAAGATGCTAAAAAAGTTTGTCGTTTTGATGTATGTATAATGTATATACAATATACACCATGCACACATATTACATACATATAGGTAATAAACCTATATTATCTTTTATATACATAATATATCTAGCTATATACCAATAGGTAGACAGACAAAGTTTTATTCGGCTTTTTTCTTGTTGTTCGGTTACTCGTGAAAATGCTTTTTTGTTCGCAGTATTCACTTGACTCTTGTCTTTTTCCTATAAGTTCTTGCTGTAAGTAACTTGTTTGCTTATTTTTACGTGGTTCTTGTCCTTAAGAAAAAAATAAGTCGTAACAGTAGTGCCCTTTCCATTTTCTTGTTTTTTCTCTGTCTGTGTATATTATTGTGTCTCTTTCAGCAAACAGCAGCAGCACAGCAATCAGAACACGAAAAAACGACTCCCAAAGCTGAGCAACAAAGAGCTGAAAGAAAATTAGAAGCTGAAAATTGAATGAAGCTCCTGTAGTGACGATGATGATATTTTTATATTATTATATAGTCTTGCTGTTTTAGTTACTGCGTTTAACACACAACATATCTTATCCATTTTTATGCATATTACATGAATTAGAATTTGGTGATGATTCTCATCATCATATCATATCAAGTAACACCAAAGGGAACGTGTAAATTTTACATAGACCTCAACAACGTCATTCATCAGCATCGCCTTCGCCATGATATTCAACTCAACTACCGTTTCTTGTATTGTCTTGCGAGTAGATAGAGAATTTATGTATATAATTTTTTTACTGTGTACAATAGGCTAAAAGATCTTTTCACCGACGATAAATGCTGCATGAACAATTTTTAACGACTTTTGCAAATTTCACTCATTCATGAAAGCATGTGTACTCACAGTTGTATGCGAATAACAAGAAGGAGGGATGTCCTAAGATGATCAAGTGCTACCACATTTATTTCCACCATCTTATAATCTTAACTAGTTACAATTCTGATCTTTTGATGAGGCTATAGCGCCAGTAGCAAATAAGCCTATTACAACAACAGTGATAGCACCACAATAATAGGCTTAACTTGCAATCATCTTACAACCAAACATATAGAAATAATGGCGGATAAAAAGGTGCCATATGCAATGCATGCATATATGGAGGCGCTCATATTTTGCTTCTAGTTTTTTTATAAACTTGTATCATTTCATTGTTGGTATTAGAGAGTGACTGCAATATGTAAACAACACTGTCTACTACTACTATTATGGGCAGTTAAAGTAAAGTCAAAGTCAACCTTTATTGAAAATTTGTGCGCATGTATGTATGAATCTGTGGATCCTTCTTACATGGGCACAAGCTGTGTACATATCATGCACACTATTTTGACTCGCTGGTGCTCAACAATAATAAAAAGTAACATTGAATTTTTTATAAGTGTGTATGTGTGTGGATACGCTGTTTATAAAAAGTGAATTTAGAACAGTTTGTTTCTGTCTGTTGATCGCAGTGAGTACAGCGTACTGAATAGTGAGAGGAATGGATCCATTTTGCTGATGTAGGTTTTTTTTTATTTTCTTGTATATTTATCTCCTCAACGTACCGTATCACTCATACACAACAAAAAGTGTAAAGTGAGTGATGATATTATGAAAAGGAATCTTTGAAATATTAAAACTTATTACTGCACTCCCTCTGATATTCATACCTACTCAGAAACCCTATCATAAATTTTTGGCAAGAAAGCAAGTAGACGATTATTTTTATTCATTTTTAAAAGGCAGGAGGACAGGACCTTGAAAATAGTAAACCAATTTTTTTGTGGATTCAAAATCTGTAATCTTTTGAAGCAGCGCAGCAGTTAGTATACGCAAGATAAAGATCTACTCCTTGTGCTTCCATGCATCCCTTTCGTTTCAGTTGGTTTTAATTATAGCTATTTTAGGAAGGAAAATTCTTTCACGGAAAGAATTTTTTGCTTCCTCCACGCCTCGCCCGATATGCACGTTCCCATTTAAAAGCGTATATAAAAAGTGAAACTGATTGCGTGATTGAGATGGGAAATGCACTGGAACGACAGTTGGAGGAATCCCGAATGAGAAATTGAGCCGGAGCCCTTGAAAAAAAACACGAGAGGAGGTATAAGCTCACGGGAAAGCGAGAGCAGAGAAGAGTGGAACAGGAAGGAAGTGGAAGCTGTAAAGTGCATTAACATTCACAAAGCAAACGCAAACAGAAAAGGAAGATATTTTTTATTATCGTTTTTCTCCATTCGATAATAATATTTCAACATTATCTTTCTGTTTGTGTGTGTCGCTGCGTTTTACTACTACGCTCTGGCATGAGCACCAGCAGTTGTCCAATGCTTACTACTACTTTCCTAGTTGTGGAATAACTCTCTCGTGTGTTCTCTCTGTTGTTGGTCGTGTCATGATCCAAAATCCAAATTCACCGGAGGAGAAAAATTATTACTGCTACAACAACAACAACAGCCAGAGAGTAACTCTTCTACTACAAACTTTGTACCACAGACATTTTTCTACTACGTAAAAGTATGTACACATGCATGGACCAGGATATCTTGCTCTCCTCCTCCACCACCAACACCGTTGACTGTTGCAGTGTTGCTGTTAGTACTGCCATTGCAATACAAAGTTATATTTTTGTTTTTCCTTTAAAAGCTACATAATAAGCGTTAACGGAAAAAGAAGACATGAACGGGGTACAGAAAGGTTAAAAGAAGCGAGAGAGAGGCAGGCAAAAGATTTCAGCTGAAAAAATATGACTTTTACGTTACTCGTCTAAATGCTATGGTGTATCAAAAAGGCAAGAAGAAGCTCATCATCTCTTTCTTTCCTTGTTTCTTAAACTCAACTGCTTCTCCATCCACCACTTCTTACTCAGACAGGATTTTAATAGGAAAGAAGGAGCACTCACCACCATCCACCAGAGCTGCAGCAAAAAGAAGAATAGACAAGACACCTCCACACACAAACTTAAATTGAACATTTATTATAATACTCTATACGAAAATGCTTCTCTGTTGCCGCTGCTGCTGCTGCCAGTGGAAGTGTATAACTTGAAGTTTGCTGTGCTGCACACACTACCATCGCTGCTGCTGCACTCATAATATTATATAGCAGCATAAATATTACTACCAGTTTAGTTTGTAGTTTTGTTGTATATGTGCATCCTTTCTTTCTTTCCTTTTTTCCTATCCATCCAGATCCAGATGTACAAACATTTTTTTATTATATTTATAGAATGGTGGTGGTGAAGTGAAGTCAACGAAGACGACAGAGAAGAAAGAGAGAGAGAGAATACCACCACTTTTTATGCAGTATCCGGTTCGCATTTTCATCCTCCTCTCTAGAAAAAGCGGATATAAGTCTAATATGTAGCTAAGCTATCTCAAACTTCTTCCTCCACTCCATTATTATTACTACCATACCAAACGAGAGGAAGAATATTACTCGCTCAGTTATATTAAAATATTCCATCCGTGTGTGTCGTAGTAAATTGTTAAAATACTTTTGGAAAGAACAAGACTTCACCACCACTTTTACTCGCTCTTCATCTTCTGCTGCTGCTGCAGCAGCCGACACTCTCTCCTTCATTTCCACTTACTACTACTCCCGTACACACTGCAGCAGAATCTTGACTTTTTTACCGTAAAAAAATAAAAGTAATTTAACAAGTACATAGACGGTTATACAGAGAATGAAGCTGTGTACATTTCATGTACCACATCCACACTTGCAATCCAGAAGAAAGAAGTGTAGTAGAGTTTTCCTCCTCCAGCAACACTAGAGTAGAAAAAGGAAGCTAGAGATATCGAAAAATAATAATAAAAGATCAACAAGAGAGATTATATAATATGCCTAATATTTTCATCCGTATATGTGCTCATCATCATCAGCAGCATCACTAAACTTTACTATCATTATTATCATCATCATCATCGCCGCCACCAGTGCCAGTGCCAGTTTTTTCTGGTAGCCTTTTTCGTCTTCTCTCCTTCATGCATCGTTACTTTTTTGTGTTATTATGTAATGTAACGATATTACAATGAAACATTTATCTTTGCTGCGCTGATACTGCTACAACTCTGCATTTTGTTATATTGTGTGCCCTTCGCTACTGACTGATAAGAATCGCTGATAAGGAACAGCGAGCCGAGAACAATAGAGATAAATGGAAAATGTAATGGGAAATGACACGGTTTCAAGTGCATCGGCAGAGCAGCAGCATAATAATATAGAGTAATATATTGCCTCTCTATTGTTTTTATTTATCCAACATCAACCGTTGACTTTGACTCTTTGGCTGGCAATTACAATAATATTTTATCGGTTAAAATATTAATTTATACGCGTACAAATACTAAAGTAGGTTTTTAAGCGGAAGAAAGGAGGAAGTGGTAAATCAGCAATTTTGTCATTAAACAAAAATTATTACGTGTGTGTATGCCTGTTTGTACAGCCGCCGGTAATAGTCCCATATAGGCAGTTGTTGTGGTTCATTAACATTTTTCATCTGAGTTTTTGATATGCGGTGGTGGTGAACTGACAATAAAAAGTGAAGTGAACGCTGCGCTGCGCTTAATTTCGAATTAGTCATTTTTACTGTTTGTGGTGGACTAACTGATTGTTGCTGCTGAGAGGGCTATATACAATCATTATAATATTTTTTGTGGTTGTATGACTGTGTGTTCAAAAGGCGAGGAAATGTGAAATGAGGATGATGATGAATTAACACGGGAGAAAATTGAAGGAGGCGAATGCGAATGAATGGTTTGGTGGAGTACGGATTAGAAAATGAGGTGGATTGGATTTGGATGGAGGATAAGGATGGCTGATGATGATTCATTTATTTGAATAGTCGGGAGTACTAAAGTGACGCCTGAGTGAGGAGGAGAAATATAGGTTGTCTTGTGGCTTTTCTCTCTCTCCCACTCAAGATAATAAGAAGAAAGGAAGGAAGTTGCGAGTAGCGTTGTTATAATCAGTGGAGTGAATGAGCATAATGGTAATGATGACGGTGTGGATTTTGGACGTGAAATTTTCATTGAACAGTGCCAAAAGTTGTACAAGACGCAGTGGTGATGGTGGTGGTAGGAGCCTTTTTGGAAGTTTCTCATCGTCATTGTGTGGCTATTAAAGTCATCATATCTCATCATTGTCATGTGTCATTTTTACTTCCACTTGTACTAGAATAACAGCTTCTCTCTCTGCATCCAATAAACTAGCCACTAACTTAACTACTAATTGTAATGATGGACGATGGTGATTCATTCTTCTATGGTTGATTATGATAATTGTTTAGAAGAAGAAGCAAAAAGGCAATAAAAATCAGCTAGCCGTGCCGAAGTAGTAAAAGTCAGTGAGATTTTTTGGACAATAATAATATAATTTCGTGAGTGATTGTGTTCATCATCAAGATGATGATAATGACGACTCTTGGTAGTTGAGCGAGAGAGATGATGATGAGTTAAGGTGTTATACAAGTGCATACACGCACAGTAGGTAAAAATACACATACCAGAAGAAAGAGTAGTTAGTTATGAAACTCTCTTGTTAGTTTGTTAGCAAATATTCATTTTTGTACGTTGGGTAGTTTTAATGATCCTCAAAATGAGGTATAGTACTGCAGCAGAAATAATGATAAGAGTTACTGGAAGTGATTTTAATGAGACAGAGGAAAGCAATCATGGAGATTTTCACGGGCAGAGTATGCACACAACTTTTTGCAAGGTGGACATTATGC
Source organism: Coecobrya sp. COE2 (assembly GCA_027743765.1). Lineage (NCBI taxonomy): Eukaryota > Metazoa > Arthropoda > Collembola > Entomobryomorpha > Entomobryidae > Coecobrya > Coecobrya sp. COE2. The sequence goes on along the minus strand of JAHZMV010001320.1, from coordinate 7,438 downwards.
ATACGCTTTTTTACTTTAACTTTTAAATAAAGAAAATGTTTTATAATATTAACTGTTACGGTTGGAGATTCAGAGAAACATAATCAGTGCAGCTATATATAATCAATGCAACTATATATCTAATCAGTATTAAAGAAACTTAGTTTTATAATTTCAATGTGTCTTGTGTTTTATACCGAATACATACTTTAAATGAAAACTACAATACTTCTTCCGTTTGCCAAAGGACACTGCTGAAAGTAAGTTAATGTTGACAAGGTTAATCTATATTTAAATATTGAATGGCGACTTTCATAGTTAACGTATTTGACAATTATATGCATGCATGTACATGACATTCAGAAAAGTTTCTGTTCTTCTCGTGGTCATTCTTTATTCACGTGTGAATTCTTGCAGATGCCTTGATACTTAAATATATAATGCAATTAAGTCTCTGAAACGATGTTTTCTTCAATGGCAGTCATGTAATTTATCGTGTGAAAATGTCATGGGTTAGTATTAGTAAATTAAGTAGAAGTAGTAGTATTGCTATCAACCAAGATAATGTTATCTTTTATTTAGTTTAAACGTCGAAAAGTAATCATCCAGATTTTGGCCTTTATACATCTTAATACAGATAATTAGACATTATCGTTCATTTACAATGATCTATTTGAGGCATTTTTATAGGTCTTTGTGTTCGTTAATATAATATTAAATGTTTCATTTTGAGATTAAAGCAAAAGAATGGTCATTGAAGAAGGAAACATAATCTGAACCAACCTATTGATTTTTATAATAATAAAAATTTCTTTTATTTGTTTTACAGTTGAAAGCAGTTGTGCTACTAAAAATTGTAACCGAAGGAGAGAGATCAGCGTGTAAGTTTGTAAAATAATATGTCAGGCTCCATGGTGGAAGTCCTGAAAACAACGCCAAGAATGGGTCGTCGATCAATGGCACTGGCAGACATTGATCCCAAATATGTATCACAGGTACGTGCATTGAATATCTTATAATACCTCAATCAATACCTCTTCAACTTTTCAAAAAACATAATAGTTTCGCTAATTATTCCCTAAAATGTATTAATATTAAATGCGGTTTTGTATGTTCATACATAAGAGGCCATGTTAATTATGAAAAAATACAGTAGCTGCAGCAGTGTGTCGTCGTATCGTATCTCACGTAACCCTGAATCTATAGGTATACTAATAACCGTAATTAAGCGCTCTGCAATTTTTAAAAACTTGGCTTCGACACAGAATCATTCATCATCAGCGTAATCAGCAAGCTATTGTGCTGTAGTAAATAGGAAAAGGAGCGCACTCTCAGTCTCTTGGTAGCAGTTTTGCACACCGACTGCCTTGTAGTAATTTATGCAAATTGTATGAAATCAGTGAAAAATTGTGTGGTTAGTCTTGTTTTGAATATATAGACCTCTAGTATACCAACAAGCAGCACTAACGTCCGTCCGTCATTTTGTGATTTTGATTAGGACGATAATAATTTGTCTGTTTGTGTGGACTTGCTGCGCCAGTAAACTTGGTTTAAAAAAAGTGGCGACGCGTTTTAAGACTTGAGATTAAAAACTTCAAGGCATACGAATGGCGAGCTTCACTTTTAAGTTAGGTAGGTATAAAAGGCGAAGCGAGCTAGCAACTGCATTAGGACACGGACGCGCGGCATACCTTCAAGTGGCTAACATCCTTGGTATTATTATTATGATTATTAATGGTGAGCAGTAGTAAAGTGACGAGTAGCGAGGTCAATTGGATCTAATGACTATGGCATTATTATTATGATGGGTTGGTATATGTCCCGTTAACAATTTAACAGCAGCAAAGAGAGAAGCTGTCATTTCCAATAATAATATCACACATCGTCGTGAAATGGTAGGGTAAGTAGCAGAAGTAGTAGCAAATAAGAGAGTAACTGTTGAAAATCCTTTGAATAGACTAAATTACACGTTCATCTTCCCTCTCATAATAATAATTTTCAGAAGCTCATCTTTTTCGCTGGCATCAATTGGCACTTCTCCTCCTCTGCAAAAATTTTTACTGTCATCAACAAAAACTGTTTATATTATTACCATGCTCAAAAGTCAAATAACAAGCAGGCTCGATATCTCTACGAAATATCGCCTATAAAATGTAAACTTTGCTGCTGCATGTGAAATATTATGCAGTCAACCAACTGAATCAACCAAAGAGAGATGCATGCCAGGGGCTCATAGTCAAAGTCTTTCGTCGTCATCCTCAAAGTCACAGTCAGTTGAATCGACTTTCCGACCGAAAAAACTGCTTAAAATAGAAATGCATTGCACTGACACTAAAAATATTCACAGGCGAATAAAAAGTCACTTTTTATTTGTTTAACGTGTAGAAATAGTGTTGCTGTGTGATAAAAAAAATTATTCAGCGTTGCTTCTTCAAGTATAAAGCCAACAGGCACGCAAAAAACGGCGATAATATAAAGCCGCGTGCATGCACTACTGACATAAATGATTATTGTCGGCGGTATCAACTACAAAATGCTTCTAAATAACTATGATAAATTATTACATGGCTTTTCTTTCTTTAGAATGTGCTCTTTGCGCAGTCAATGAATAAAACTCAGTTCTACGAAACTCGGCGTTTCTTTATATACAACGTGATAAATACTAATAAAAAAGGAAGAAAAAATAAAATATATAATTATGCATATCAAAATACTAACCTGATAAAAAATGTGCATACATTAAACGTGAGGAGATACCAATATCTGTAATATAATTATGCGTGAACATATTCTATTTATTTTTTATCTGTGTGTAAAACGAACACCAAATGAAAGAAGGTTGAAATCAGAGCTGTCGTTTAGGATAAGGATGTCGATTAGACTTTATAGTCATAATATTCCTCCGGAACAAATGTGATATTTTTTACCACTTATTATAATAATAGTAATGATTTTTGCATCGTAATGGCAATATTCTATTTTGTATAGTGTGTGATTGGTAATGTTGGCTTTGGAAGGGAATAATAGACACACAGTTGCATACGTAAGTATGTATTATTTTAAAGAAAATCATTATCTCCGCTTAGCTTACCGCCGCCTTTTCAACACGAAATCGCCAAAGTTTAATGACAACGTAGTACTGTAGAAGGTCTATCTTATCGGTGGAAGTAGAGTAGGCACACATAAAGGATTAGATGTTGAATTATCACTGAATTCATTGCTACTCAAGTTAAATACTCCATTATCATTATTGTTGCATAAAAATTATTTACTTCGTTCAACTAAATGGTCTGAAACGATGATGTGTTGATCATGACTTTTTACACGTACTATCATTTCATACTACTATCTTGTTGCAAAAGAGTAAATAAAGTGTAAATTCATGGCGATTTGCAAAATCAATGCTAATAAATTTTAATGTGGGAAAGTCATTAAAACAATAATCTAAGTGACACAGAATGAGTAAGCATGACATTGCTTTATGGCACACCAAATAAATGACATTGTGTTCCTTCGTGACAATTTTGTATAGAATAAACTTGACAATCTCGTACCAACATTTTATATATTTTATCCTTTTCTTTACAGAGTGGTATATGGGAAGCGTCCGAGGTGGAAACCTCCAAGGGCAGCATTCGTATCCAGCATTTGACCGCTGTTGCTACAAGTCTTCGATCCGTAAGTGCGGGCAGTGGAGCCAACTCCATAGTTGGTGGACCTGCAAACAATCCCAGATTTCCCAAGTTGGAGGAATGCGCCCATTTCCATTATGACTATGTGGAACTGCCAGTGCTCAAGGTAAAAAACTTGATCAAAATAAATTATCATTATTATTTATCTTTTTGCAGAGAGTCGCATCCTACACAAATTACATAGTTCATGTCATCAAGTCTTTTGTACTGTTAAAAAGCGGATCCTCCGCATAATATCCATTTGTTTTTATAGTTCTCTTTTCGAAAAGGAAACATAATAATAGGGTTTCCTCTTAGGTACAATTCTCATTTTGTCTCTTGGCGCACACAAGGCTAAACAAGTCCATAAGAGTCAAATTGTTCCTCACGAGCATAGACAAAGCTGCGTTGCGTTGTTTATGATTGTTTATGTTTGCGATGTTGTTGGTTTGTGAATTGTGATACAGTATTATATCTCATTTTATTTTAATGTTTGCTCATGCAATCTGCTGCAATCAACCACAAGAAAGAAAATTATGCAGGTAGATGATATTAGTCAACCAACCGAGCACGCAAAACTGCAAAAAATATACAAACCAGGAATATTACATAGTATGCTCAGAGCTCGTGTATATTATATTCCTTGTTTAATCGTTTTTCAGTAAACCACAAACTGTATTCCCAGTCTGGTGTGTGCTTAAATAACTGAATCATGCCATAATAATAATCCACTGCAGCGGTAATAAAGAGTGGAAGGGATAATATAAAAGTACCTGAACAAATGGTACTTAGGAAATTATATGGTGGTGGTGATGAATCTGGCAGATTTTGATCTGACTCATCTGCTTCTGCTGCCGCTTCCATTCTTAAAACATTGTTGTGAAATACTAATGCAATATTATATCAGTTGTTTATGATGGTAAAAATGCAATTTAAATGATTTCTTTCTGAGGATGATCATGCTGATAATAATGCTGGTGACTGTGTGACTGCCGAGTTCACTAACTCTTTATGCGCACATTTTTTTCATTTCTGTAAATCTGCAGACTACTGCATCATCTTCGTGTGTAAGCTTTCATGAGACACTGATTTTTTGTCAGAGAGTAGATGAGAGGAGCAATTGGCAGTTTTTTTGTTAAATTTTTATATATATTGCAAACTTCAGCTCGTCTCTAAACACTTATTATTACCATCCACCATCCTCATCATCCTCCTATTATTTAAATAAATCGCTTTTTCATGCTCCTGCTCTTTCTAGTCATCCTAATATTGCGTCTAGCTTTAAGGTGGAGTTTGGCATTGCTCATCTCATAAGCCCATAATGCGCACAAAGTCTATGATCATCAGAGCCCTGTGTAATCATCTAGCTGCCTGCCTTCCATTTAAATAGAAAATTGAATTTTTCTGTTGTTGTTGTTGAAATTGAAAACAGTCAGCTCAGCAAGTCAAACGAGCAAAAAAATCAGCATCATCCACGTTGCCATTTTCGTCATAAAAGGCAAAAGGTGAATTGGGGTACAAAGTATTTTAAAGGAGAGGAATTCCTTTATATTATTTCTTTATTGTTCGAATGGTAATATATGCTTATATGTACCTATGATATTTTTATTATTTGAACTGTGAACATACGGCGCGCGCAAGAAACTGAACACTAGTTATTATTTTTTACTCCGTCGATTTAATAATATTCCTAAAATTTTACGACTATGGTTTGTGCGTATCATTTATTGTTGAAATTGGGAATTGTTGCCAAAAAAGTATTATTTTTTTCACAGAAGTTTTCTTTCAATATCTGTAGAAGAAAACAAGAGGGTGTCAACATATTCTGAAGAAAATAATTTTCTTGTCAAAACTGTAATTCCTCTCTTGTAAGGTACAAATGGATGAGCAGATAACCTTCAGCAGTAACACTTGTGTGTTATTATTTGGTTTTTTAAAAACTACATACTATTATTATTGTGATATTTTTTTCACTTTTGATTTTTGCATGTAATTGCTACATATCAATCTGCCTGCCTGCATTACTGCACCCAAACATGCATTTTAGAAATGAATGACAGTTAGATAGAGTACCGACCGCGCACACACCACCACCAAAGAACGTGATGCACTTTAGATTTATATGCCTTAATTTCCCGTATAATAATCTCATCTTGATGTCTCATAATAGCTTTTCATTAAATTTTATCGAAGCGCATTACAATCCTCACAGACAAGAGAACAGGAAAAAATGAATTTTCTTGTTTCTTTTTGTGATAACATTTTAATTGAACGACACTGGGTGATTGTGGTGCAGTAGCCGTTTAAATTTGTGGTGCGTTTGTGATATATGAAGGAATCACGTTGTTGCTGCAACTTGTCCTGCCATGCAACTTTTGTTCTTTAAAGAAAAGTGCAGTTCAATAATAATAATAATCGTTTCTTGTTAGGTGTCGTTGCTAATCGGTCACTATCTTTATTTTCTCAAATGAAAAAAGTTGTTAAAACTCATTAGCATTTAATTTCTACTTTTTTTTATAAAAGTGCTTCTGAGTGGATGCTGCTGCCGTGCCGCAAAGGCTATAGATGTATAATGTATAATGATTCAAACGCTTAAAGGACAATTTTTTATTGAGAGGTGTAGGGAGAATCGAAAAGTGAAAAAATAGAGAAAGCTGATAAAAAATGTATGAGTAGAGGGGGCAATTTATTTGCTAGGAGCACACAATCGCACATAGTTAAAAACGCAAAGTCAAAAGCGTCATTAAATTTTCACTGATAATGACGCATGATCCTTATTTAATTGATGTAAGATCCTTTTGATAATAATAATATAAATGAGTGCGAACGGGTTAATACCCCAAAAAACAAGGATTTTAAAAATTTTAACGATAATTATCTTACCATAAGCTAGATGTAATGGCATTTCTAATCATTTTTGTTGAAAGAGGATAAAGGTAATAATCATGATGAAGTATTGGCCTTTGTTTTTTTTGTTGCCTTTGCCTTGCACTTCATACTTAAGTGAATGGGGCTTGCTTGGTATGTAAGAAAATTGCCAATTGCCATCTAATTTCAAGGGTCACAAGAAAGCACGGCTTAATTAGCAGGGAGAATTTTCCTCTGAAAAGAAAAGGAAAATTAGTCGGCCAGTTTTTCTGCAATGCAGTTCTTTTTAAGTTCATGGTATTTACGCAGTGTATACACGTATATAATGAGAAAGAAAAGGTATGTGGAAAAAAGACAAGTTTGAAATTTGGGAAATGTGTCACAGGCACATAGAAAAGAGAGATAGATAGCCGCGTATTCATACATAAATACGATAATGCTAGACAGCATTTTTTCATCTTTTTTATTCTCACTCATCATCTTGGTCTTTTCTTGTAAAATGAAATGAATCATTCCTGAATCCTGAATGACGATGATGATGAATGTTGAAGGTAAATTATACGCATCACGGTGTATGATGATGCATAATATTGTTAAAATCTCTTTTGGGTACTGTTTACACTGCTGCATTGCATACTATCTACCTACTTGTTCAACAATGAAGTTAATGGAAGAGCGGATGTGCAGAAGTATAATGTATTGTGTATTGGCATCAGCAGCAGCAGCATGACAAAAAACTGCAATATTTTATGGTGGACGATCATCTCAGCACATCATATCATCTGAAGTCTTTGCTATTATGCATGAGCATGATGATTTGATGACCAAGACCCTTTCTTTTCCTTTTTGCTTCGTTAAAATACCATCATATCAACATGATCGTTTTAGTACGTTACATCCTCCTCATCTTCGTTTTTTTT
>JAHZMV010001319.1:0-10652 GCA_027743765.1 Coecobrya sp. COE2 | reverse complement strand
ATAACATTAGTCACACTCTTTCAAAGGGAATCTCTGCGCCGTGAACAACTACAGAGAAGAGAATGACATGCGAGTAAAAAATTTAATGTTTCAAATAAAATATTATAACAGGGTGACAAAGTTAAAACAACTTGCTTACTCAATACATATGAGAAAAGAATCTGCAATATATAGGAGCATCTAATTTAATTTCTACAAAAATATATGTTCATTCGTGTATCACCATGAAAGGAAGACAAGAAAGCAACAGTAAAATACTTTTCTAAAAACGCGATCATATGAATTTAATTTTATACAAGCAATCTGACTAAGCGTATAAGCAGTGTAATATCTATAAGCATTCCGCATCAAACTATCTTTGTCATTTCAAGTATGCCTACGCTGACTTTTGTTTTCTTTTTTCATTACTACAAAATGCCGCCAAGTTGTACTTTAGGTGAAACAGGAAAAATCACACTTTTTACTGAAACAAAACAAATAAAACTGTTTCGCTTTCTTCATTTCCTTTGTGTTCAATAAATGTTTTTGTTTACCCCAGTGACACTACGGTCTCCGTTGTGAAATAGGAAGTCTTTAGAACATCCCAAGTTTTAAATTATAATATATTCACACTTTGATTTATTAGCAAACCCAGTATACGTCAACTTTCTTTCATTTAGAGTGATAATGATATTTTAAATTACAGAAAGTCAGTCCATGGTAGAACTAAATCTTATGACAATGTGCACTACACATTTTTGTAGCTTCCATTCTGGGAAACCAATCAAATATAACCTCGTTAATACTCTCGCACTTTGTCCAAATACTATCCTACTTTGCTCTGTTTACACTACGCATTTTACGGAAGCCTCAACAATCTAACAGTGAAACCCAGTAGGCGCATTCTCATTATTGCCATTGATTATTATGAGCATAATTCAAATGCATGCATTACTTTTAGCAGCAGACAAATATTTATTGTTCCGCTTTGATATTTGGAGCATATATTTATATAAATTAAATCGGCAGTTGAATTGAAATAAAGACTAACGAGACAAAGAGCGTGTTCTGTTTTTGAAATGATAACACTTTTCTTTTCGTTAAGTTCATAGAAATTTCAGCTGTGCCTCAAGTTTCTGTGTATGGCACAAAGGTTTCTTGCCATTATAAAAAGCATATTAATATTCAAAAATAATAAATAATAATATTCTTTTGTTTATTTCACTTACTACAGAATAGTGAGTTAATAGGCACATTTACAGGTCAAAAGTTTATATACACTCACTCAGTTAATAAACTTTACCAACAAAAAGTCAAGATGATGCTTAATGACAGGAAAGTCAACAACGAGCATTTCTACAATCGACTCAGTTGATGATTGTTCTGCATTCGACTATACGTATATTGAAGACGATCGGTTGCATCCTTTTCCTTTTGTTTCGTTTGAATGCATTCAGATAGTTTGCAGTTGCAGGTTGTGATCTTTAGTGTTGCTAAATAAATGCCTTACGCTTCTATAGCCAGAGACCTCATAAACGTCAAATCAGTATTTTATTTCTTTAATCCAGTGCAGTCAGCATTTCCATTTATTGCTATTAGAACAAACGGATTGTCATAAGTAATAGCACAAGCGTAAATAAAACTATCTTGAAACTACTTCCAACCTACTTTGTTTTCATCGGTATTTGCAACGAACGTCTCCTTTTCCTTAAGAAAGTTTCTGAAATAGCATCACATTGACCCATGGCATGACAAGCTACTATCAGTAAAGCTGGAAATAAAAGGAAAGTAAGAAAACGTATGGAAGGATGGAAAGGATGAGGGCGACAACACATCACAACACGTCATGCAATCATTTCTACATTACCAAAATTACATCTACTAGCTACTATTATGTGCATACCTATGGAATTGAGTTTTTGATCTCTGTGGGTCGGTCAACGTGAACCGTTCGTGCTCCAATAGTAAAATACAGATACTGGTCGAAGAAAGAAAAATAATGAATTTTCCAACATTTCAGTGATTAGATTCTCACGTAGTGCGTCTATACTTGTTTGTTGGAATTTGGGTCTACGGTTGTGTCCTGTCCATTCACATTGTGCGCTGACAAGTTAGAGAATGATATTTATTTACCTACGAAGAGTAACAACAACCCATGAATGGATATCTATATAAGTACTATGTGACTCATACTCCACTTATGTATATAAGTAAGTATCTTGAAGTAGAACTGAAAATGTTGACATCCACTATAACCGGTGTCAAAGGGATTTTCGGATACATCTTTTCTATGTGTAGTGGGTGTGTATACCTAAATATACCTGAACCAGTGTGTTCCTTATAAAGACATTCTTTTATAAGTGTTTATTTGTTTTTATCACAATGTTTGTCCATACTTGACTTAAACTGGCTCCACCGCTTGACTGTCTTCATAAGATAATGAAGAGGCCTTATAACAACATTCTTATTGTCTTCTATAGTGTGTACATTGAAAAATTCCTGATAAGTACATGAAGATTCTCCCAGTCTACTTTTATAAGCTGCTTGCTTTCATCTCAACTATTTGTCTTTCTCTGTTACACAAAGACAAGTAATATATCACCATCTACTGCAACCACTACACACGGCTTTTATTGTGTGTGCTCTTGAGCTTTGTGAAAAAGCACAGAGTTCGGCTCTCCTTCCTTTCTGTTACGTGACACAAAGTCTAATATTTGTGTTCAAGTGGTAGCGGTAGCAATCATAGCAAAGCCTGGGGAGAAAGACGACTTTTATACAGTCAACCACCATGTGCGAGAATATAGACAGCATATTCTTGGGAGAAAGGGAAGATGGTACAAAGGAAAGGAAGAATGACTAGAGTCAAATATGCGTGTACTATTATGTACGTACTACAAAGATGCTCATTTACATTTTTGTTTAGTTCAATGGAACTTGTACGTATAATTTATCTAGGTTATTTTCCCTTTCCTTGGTAAACATACCCCATATAAATGTATCCCTCAATTTCTAATTCTAGATCGTTACTTTGTATGAGTGAAGGAATGAATGGAAAGAAGATAAGGAAGTTTCCTCTGTATGTCAACAACGATTCTTCCGTTTTGCTATCTCGCTTAATAACGCAAAATGATTTCTTTATCTGTACTTGCTTACTGTAGATGGGCTATATGTACCATGAAGATTATGCATTGTCCATACATCCATATGCACATATAGGTATGTTACTGTTTATAACAAAATGTGACCATGTGTAGTATACGATGCAACACAAGTAAATAACGCACACACATATTATGTATGTAGAATGTCTTTGAAACTTGCTCGTTGACAATGTAATAATGCTCAAGAGGCCTTCTACAATAAATGAGTGGCTGAGTACAACAAGAAGGGAGAAAAGTATGCACAGAAAAAGCATGTTTCAGCTTTCATACTTCTTGGAAGCACGTTCTCGAGACTAGGGCCAGCTCTCTATCTCTGCTTTCTTTCTCACTCACTCTCAAGTCAAAATGTACATCATGCGAGCATGGACAATATTTATTAAATACTATAGACGTTCATACTACATGCTCGTATTATAATGCTGTTGGCAGAAGTGTTTTGGTGTCTTGTATAATAGAGATGAACAGCGACACTGTACCATCTTTTCATTTATCTGCATCTTCCTCTACTGCTCTTTGTGCCCCTTGCGCTATGCAAAGGTTTCCTGTAGCATCAGCATTCAGTATAGCATAAGCAGGCTGTAGCAAGAAGGACAACACAATAGGAATTTCTATATTTGGCAGTAATACGAAGGGCAATACATAAAGACAGCAGCACTTGTCATGTGGAAAGTGGTCTGACTTGGCTTATTTGCTGGAAAGGCAAGAATATGGAAAGAAGAGAAGACAGCAGTACAAAAAGGAAGAGGGTTCAAAATATTCTATGAGGAGAAAGAGAGAGAAGTGCGAGCACAAAGGCACAATAATAGTCGAGGGAAAAAGAAGGAGATTGTTGTGCTATTTGGTTTTTCTTCCTTCTTACATTCCACTACCGGCATCAAAAAAATTTACAACTGTATGGAGACGGAGAAAGCATGATTTTAAGGAGCCACGCATAAATATAGTACAGATGCAATAATGTATATATTTGAAATACGAGATGCTGCTGAGAAATAGTTGCTACTATTTGCCATTGTGGTTCGTCTACTGCCAACTTTCGCCCTCATTATTATTTTCAACATTACCATACATAATATGTCTCATGTGAGTTGTTTTGTGGAGAATTTCCTCTGTCTCCAAATGAAATTATGACTTGTTCTCACATGAAACCAAAAAGTGATCATATAAAACAAAAGAGGACACGAAAGAATTAATAAAGGTTTTCCATTTATATATGTGATATGGCTCCTTGGTAGGATTTCAAACGACTCTTTTACTGATCACATTATATTTTATCNTGTCTCATGTGAGTTGTTTTGTGGAGAATTTCCTCTGTCTCCAAATGAAATTATGACTTGTTCTCACATGAAACCAAAAAGTGATCATATAAAACAAAAGAGGACACGAAAGAATTAATAAAGGTTTTCCATTTATATATGTGATATGGCTCCTTGGTAGGATTTCAAACGACTCTTTTACTGATCACATTATATTTTATCACAGACACTCAGACGGGATAAAAACGTCCATGAAATATCTTGTGTGCTTTGTGCATGAAGGCATTCACTGCATAAAATGCTGAATATAATTTATGTAGGAAATGCGCGAATGTAAATAAATTTTAAGCTATACAGAATGAATTACTTTTACCCACTGCACACTATTTAAAAAGCGACTAACAACATCCTATTTTTTCATCTAGTACCTTCTGGGGTACTGTGAACCAAAGTTGTTTTCTCAAAAATGCGTTGTTTAATCATTAGTATGAATTGCATGGAAGCAGAACAAGCTAGTCCTACAGATAACAGATCAGAGATACATCACTAGGATATGATCATATTAACTATGGGATAATACAGGAATAACTGATGACTTATGTCTTAAACTAAATACCTGGGATATTATGAATCGTTAGTATATGTAACTCCAACTTTATTCGTATCTGCGAATACTTAAAATCACACGGATTGAATTACACACTTTCTCTTTTTATGACTGATAAATAATTTATTCAAATATCTGTTCAACTCAACCTGTTTATTGTAACTATTGCAGAGATACTCACATTCACTCTGATCGTTAGTTGTGAGTGTTGGCATTTTGGGATCTGAGAGTTATGAGTTGAGTTGTACGACTTTGGTATCTCTGCATAGGTGACTGTTCTAATAGGTTTGGCTTGCCGCAAATTATATATTTGCCCATTATTTATCACCGAAGAATGATCCGTGGCTTTTAATAAAAGAAACAATGGAAAACAGCTATATCCATTGTTGGTGAAAAATCAAAACGCTCATGGAGTAACAAATTTCAGGTTACATAAGAGTCGGAAGTGGGTTTGATAAGAGTTTTATAACATTCGCTCTTTAATAGGGCATTCTACGTCAATTATAAGCCACATTTGTAAAGGAGTACAGGAATAATGTGAAGATTGGAGTGACTCCAATGAAATCTTCCGATTGAACAACAGTCTTACCGAACTTAGTAACCTTCCATTGCCCTTACATTACATAGGAACATTTTGGTAACCCAATAAAAGGAGAGCATGAAGAGTTGAGGGACTAGACAAAACCGGATTCAGATTATATCTTCGACATATACATACTTACATTCACCACTAGTTTTAGTTGAGTACTTATAAACTTCCATGAATTTTAAACCAATTGGGCATTACCCAACCTATAATTAAGTTTGCATGTACATATTTTTGATTGATGGTGAGCATCCACTGGAAAACATATTAATAATTCTATATGGTGCACTGAATAGAGACGGACAGTGACAGTAGTTAAGAATGAATTGATGGCAAGCACAAGAGAATTTTTTTTTATTTACCTGTACCTGTGAAGACTCTAAAACCTGCCCATATGTACACATACACGTAATTAGGGTGGCAAATCAAATTAGCTGTACATTATTGTATTTATGTGGATAGAGTAAGCCTACATATCTACTTTAATATATGGTCACATATTACCGACATATATAAAAGTGTTTGTGTTATGCATCCTCTAGGCCATTTGAAAAGCTAAGGTACTTTAAAGATGAATAAAATATTATGAGAGAATGAAGGAATGTTAGAGTGCAAAAGATAATTAACTGTTATTGAAGTTGGAAAGACTGCGTAAATTGGTTTGCTGATGCCTTCTACCAGGAGTTTCATAGTAGTTTTGTGTGTGGAAATGAGAAAATTTTACTTTGCTGTCTCTCTTTCCTAACCAAATTGGTGAAGTAGGATGCTTAAAAGCAGTAAAATAGATAGGTAAATTCAGTGTTATGAATGCCTTCTTCCGAATTTTGTCAATGGTAAATGTGAAAAAGGAAGGCCATTTAATGTGTTTAATATTCATGATGTTGACGGTAGTGCCACTTACAAAGTAGACGACAATGTTGTTAGAAACTGTGGTGTCTCAACTCAAAAGCGCCAGGATAAAATTGTAACTGGGAAGTTGTATAACCAATATCCATTGTGGGTTTACTCTGATGAAAGTCAATTGACTTTGGCGAATAGCGTCAAACGAGAATGACATGATATGTCAGCAGGGTGTCCCTCTGGCGTGTAATGGAATGCAATGAAAATGCTTAATTTTATTACTTATCTTCTAGTTATTTTTCATAAAAACCCGTCAGTGATGCCATTTTTACGGTTGACAACTTTCCAAGAATTTTTTGATTAAGTATTTATAACGTAGTCTACAGTCAAAATCTGCATTTAGTGTAACCAGTCACCATTCCCTGAATAAAAAATTATGGCCCATGGTCATACTCACCGGTCGGTCATCCATCATAGATCTCATAGTAGGAACTCAGCAGATCATGCTCCAGAATGTATTATATGGTACTACTGAGTTGTCCACTAGATTACGAGCATCACGTATACAACATACATGTTATTATATTCAAGCACCTGTAGATAGTTTCTCATACTTCTCAAGGACATGGACAAACAAAAACATAAGAAGGTATATGAACTTTTATCGAATAAAGATGCAAAAGCATCTCAACTGGAACACTTTATGAAAAAAGATCCTGCCGTAAAAACAGGGTCGGTAGCTTCCAACGTAATAATTCGAAATTCCAGACAAGTGCGAAGAAATAAAATTTTTATACTCTCACATCATACCACACAACAATAGCACCTATATCCCCTCCTACAGCACATCTTTCTCCTACATGTACTTTAACAGTCACAATAAAAATGCGCGTATACACACATACACAAAAGTATTCCCTTATTTCTTTTTAGTACAAATCGTTTTTTCTTCCAAAGGGAAAATGGAGATGAAAGGAAAGACGAAAATGCGACTATTGTGCCATTACCGTAAGTCCGCTTTGTTACAAACAGAGTTCACCTAGGTATATTCTCACCTCAGTAAGTGCCAGTCGACATATACACCGCACATTATATTGAATTTTTTCTTATTTTTAGGCGTTCTATATCTATCTATACAT
This sequence comes from Coecobrya sp. COE2, assembly GCA_027743765.1. NCBI lineage: Eukaryota > Metazoa > Arthropoda > Collembola > Entomobryomorpha > Entomobryidae > Coecobrya > Coecobrya sp. COE2. The sequence goes on along the minus strand of JAHZMV010001319.1, from coordinate 3,087 downwards.
ACAACATACATGTATAATGTCTGTGTGAATTCATAGTTTAGAAGAAACTTCTATATTGTACATAGTAAACACGGAATAACAACACTCCTTTCTCGAATCTTTAGAATCGTTTTTCCTCCTACAGCGTTCATTATGTAAGCAACAGAAGTGTTTAGATACTACATGTAGTACCTCCACAAGCAGCAGTGGTACTTATTGTTGTTAATATCATTGGCATAACAGACCAGTGCTCTGTTATATGTCCTACTTTCTAAAGCTTTTATTAGCTCGGCGATTTGGTCCAGTGAGCTTATTAAACCGTTGTGTCCATATGAATGCCCACTTTATTTTTAATGGCAAAGTTAAATTATTTGAACGAATATTTTCATACCATGAATTGATATTGTTGGGATAGATTTTCTCCCAGTTTAAGAGCAAATTGATGTTTCTATTTTTCGGTTAGGTTGTTTTTGTTGAGAATACAGCGAGAATATTTTATCCGCTGGTATTCACCCAGAAGAGGTGTGGGTATAAATACATTTATTTTGTGATGTAACTATCAACTTCGTTATATGGCTCTAAATAGGTGCATGCAGATACACATAGTACATATTTTATCCGATTTCCTATTTCTAACAACTTTATTGTGAGAAGGGAAATTCTTTCAGGACAAAGGGAAAGGGTGAAAACAAACCATCTTGTGAAGTTGTGCTGCTATATAAGTAGCTACAAAATTTATGATGTCTGCTTAGTCAAGGTGTGTAGTTACACTTATGAAGGGCAGAACTAAAATGTTTACACCTTATAATATCACAATTTTGTAAGAAGTTGTGAAGAAGTATATCGCAGCACAGTGCCAGTATACACAGCACATATTACTTTTACTATGTAATATACCTAGCATATTTTTGAGGAAGAAAGACACAATGAAAGCTGTATTGCAATTTAAAATTTATAGCAAAAAAGAGACAGGCTCATGGTATACGGTTTACTGCTGCAAAAGAGAGTAGTTGCAGTTACTATCTCACAGGATAGAAAGGATAATCCAAAAATTCCATTTTATATCGTTGTTTGGTAGTGTTAGTTCTAGTTTGTGGCGGTTTTCTTCCAAGAAAAACATAAGAGTATTATTTTTTTACTTTACACAGCACTTTCTCAGTGACAAACCTTCAGCATTTTACGCTTCAATAGGATTAAATTGTTGTGTCCATTCAGTTCTGCTGTATTCGGAAAGTATTGTAGCCATCATGTAAAACGTCGAACAGTTTGTGGAAATCCATTGAAATGGTCATTGAGAAAAAGAACATGGGCATACAATCAAAAATGGGCAGACTTGAATCCACTACTGCAGTTCTGCTCCGACAGAGTAAGGGAAGGGCTAAAAAATGCGATATTCTCGTTATATGCACTTACGTTTCCATTTCCTATGCATTTACGTAGGTTTACGTAGGTTGCATATAGGCCAATATTCATCTAGCACCCATTGGAAAATCCCCGCCTACATTTATTTGTAAACCGCCCTGAATTATGCAAGAAAATCGTTTGTTTTCATCGCCAACAGACCGCAGTGTGATGATAACACGAATTTCCAAATACATACCACAGCGTGCACTCCGGACTCTGACACGAGTTTCTCCAGTGTGCATTATCAAATTGTAAGATATATGGGCGACCATTTATTTTGAGGAGAAAGTGAGTAAACTTACATAAGGAAAGTAGAAAAACGTTATACCTACCTTGATGAGGGTAATGCATATCTACATGCACTGCGTTACGATCTACACTACTATTGCGACTGTTATTTGTCCATGTCATGTGCTTCTTCTTTTCAGCTACCACACGTAAAATCTTGACGTAGACGACGACCATCACGAGAAGGGGAACGTAGAAGGACGCCATTGTCGCATAGATTTGATACCTGTGAAGAAGAAAACAAAGGAAAAACAAGACAATTACTCTCGTATTCTGAAAAGAAACGCGTCTGAAAATATACACTCCCTTAAAATAAATGCCCGCTGAGATGCAGCGATTTCTTTCCAATTGAAAGTACCTGTGTAAATGGTATTACAAATGTAACGATAAAACCTTGGTTGGTTGTATGTACACAGTAAGAACAGGAAGCTTCATGTGAACTCTTCCCTGGAAGTGTCCCGCTGTGCGCACGTTAATGGCCTTTTTGTCTTAGGCACCATTAAATCATTAACGTTTATTTCCGTCTGTTTTTGATTGGACTATTTGCAACTGCTCTTTTCTGGTCACAGAGAGTGTTTGGAAGCAGTGCAGTATGAGACATTTAAATGTAGGATACGACTTTTTGTCATAATAGCAGCGATACACTCATTTATCTTTAATCGATTTAGCACACTGAATTTTTTCCTCGGCTTCCATTGTGAGAAACAGACATACAAATTTAATTACAGAAGCAGACGACGCAAAATATACCTTCTTTTAGATTTGAAAATGAAATGGTTTCTTTTTATTATATTAAGTTATATACAACGACCATATTATGTAGGTATAACAAAATTATGTAAAAGAAGAACACGAAATTTCGTATACGAGCTTCACATGCATACCTATATAGGTACTTACTTCCAGCATTGAAGTCAAATGACGTACTCTTTATTGATTACACACTAGATATATCCATATTATCTTACGTTGTCTTGAAAGAAAGCTAGTATGTACATGCATGTATACTTGACTATATGTTCATTGTTCATCACATTCTCATTGCGTAACCCGTGAATAAAAATAAATGGGCCTATCGTAAAATAAATATTTGAGTGAAAAATTTGTTTGACAAAATTTTAAATTTGTTTTGTGGGTGCTGCTGGTTTGGTTTGGTTGCTGAAATACTATGTATGTTTTACTGACAAGCCTAGTCAACATAGTACTTATTGGAACAGAACTTTGCATGAAGATTGAGTTCAGTATGCATCATTTACCTTTGAATCCATTGGGTTGAGGTCGTAGTGCCAGTTTGTCTTTGCAATATTTTAGAAGACGAGACTTTTTAAGAATTACTCATGTTAAAGCACCTCGAAAGAAAGAAAGGAAAAGAATCTGGTGACCATTTTAGCTCTGTCTATAGATTTATTCGTTGCA
>JAHZMV010001318.1:1927-22902 GCA_027743765.1 Coecobrya sp. COE2 | reverse complement strand
GCTGATTCATGCCACATATGTATCTAATAAGTTCAGGGGTAAATCATTAGCTGGAGAAAGTGTTAGAACTTGGAAAATATTTATGGGGCACATTTCATACATGTATTTATGAGCAACATTATATTTATACTCGTATGTCATAAATACATATACAAATTTTGGCTAGAACAACAGCTATGATGAGATGGCCGAAATAAATGCACAATGCATTTATTCTACATGCATTTATTCTACATCCATATTCTCCACGTAGAAAGGTGTCCTCCGCCAAGGTTGTGGCGATAACAATATAGACACTGAAAATGTAAGCATCTTGGTTGGTCACACGTTCAACTTTTGTGCGGATTGGATGGTTTTGCTAATTTCCCTATATTTTAGGCCAAGATAAGCATTTTGTTCAAGGAGAAGGAATACACTTTCTATTTTGTGACTTATGTGGTTTTTGAGTTACGAAGATGGTGTTACGGAAAGAAAGAGAAAAACAGTAACTCCATCAGAGACGGAATGAATACGCAGTAGAGAAACATTTTATAGTAAAAATTTAATGTATGCTGTGTCTATCTGAGTAGTTAGCTTATTTTCCACTAGCAAAAGCAGAATCAAGCCTGGAACGATATAGGTATACTGGATAAAAGGATGAAATAAGAGCCGCCGAGAACGTTGTCTTGTAAGGAACATGCTTGCTGTTTTGGTAGAAATGGATAAATGACTAAATTATTACAACAAGAGCGAGGAAATAAAAGTTTCTTTATTATGTCATGTTCCGTTTTATGTATTCCATGTCTGTTTTTGTTTCCCCTTAAATTTTACGAGATTCACACAAGCCCTACCTGTGCTCAATTCCTTTATGTGCATATTACTGTGTGCACAGCAAGTGGCTGTACCGTTGCACTGTAGACGTGCCATGGTCGGTTTGGTGTGCCGCTGGTGAGCTGGAGACGAAGATGTACAAGGGAAATGATACAGGAAACAAAATAATCTAAAACTAAATGCATTTTCTACTGTGTACACACAAACGTTATATTTATTCCTTTACAGGAGAATTAGTTAGCACTACCATGCACACTATTACTATATAATATGTATCATCATGGCACTAGAAATAAGAGAAAGCAAAAGAAAAATGAAGAAAGATCCTCAACAACATGGCAGATTTACTGGTTTTTCAGAAGGATTTTCAAGATTATTTGTAGTAGATTGCATGTGGTGCATAATATGTGGGAATTGTAAGCTGTTTATCACACAAGTACAAGTTGAAAAAGAGATGAATTATGCTCCGTTTTAGAAACAGAAATTCACTTTTACTCTCTCCGGTTGCGGTACCTTTCTTTTTTATTTATAAACTCTAACATATTCATAAGTGGATGTTTGTCTGTCTGTCTGTCTGACTGCATTTTACAGGGGTAATTTTCTCCCACAAAGGTATTGATTTTTCAAACCTTCCAAACGAAAGGCTTTACGTAGAGTGGAAGGCAACTATTGACTTTCAAACTAATTTAGCCTTTTTTGTAGTGGGTCAAGTTTTCATTTCACCATTTTCACCTCTATAGCATGCATAAAATACATTAGCGGATTTTTGTTAAACTTGTGGTAAATGTTTAGGATAAACGTTTAACTAGTTTGGATCGAAGTAAAAGTTGAATATTTATGGACAGACCAAATTTGTCCATCCCCACGGAGGTGGTGTCTCCTGTTATGTATTTATGTACATTGAATTGAGGTCAAACTAAGGGACGAACTAGGTATTATAACGTGTAAAATTACAGTGTTACAATTTCTACTAAACCCATTTTATGCTTAAGCTATCAATTTTTTAAAATTCTATTTCTGGTCGAGCTTATACTTGGGCTTATGACCACATTATACTTGTGGATTCAAAAGAAATTTAATTCGTCGTGATATGTTGCTCCTTATGATGAACTCTTTATTTTTACCATATAGCATGTACCTTTCTGTTCAGCACAGTTGAAAAATCCAAGGCATGAAGTAGTGCATAGAGAAGGAACGTTTTATTCCTTTGTTACATTTCATTGTTGCCATTTCGGATGAATAAATATAAACAGAGTAAAAGAAAGCTCAGCATGCCAGAGTTCATACACATTGTGGCGGAGGAGACGCGGTGATCATTGTGATGATGATGCTGATTTTCCGGATGAAATCATTTTGCGCTTTTCCGCGTACTTCCTTGTATCCTTCCTTCTTATACCCCAACAACAACCTTTAAAACAGCTTTATCTCGGCAAAAGAGGATTTGAGCTAGGTTTATAGAGATGCGCTTCTCCTCTTACACTTGTACCGCTAACCTCCTGCGTGTTTGTTATGCCACGGCGTATTTTAAGTTATTAGCACAAAAATAAACTTGAGGAATGACGATGAAGTGCTCATGAAATGCAGAGCACGAAGATAAAGAGAAAAAGGAAAGCAGCAGGACACTGCAGTGTGTCGGTCGAGTACATTCTTTCTTGGGATAAGGAAAGAGGCTTACGACAACATGAATGGCTACCGAAGCGAGACGGCACTGGACTTACCTTCAACGAACAAGTTCAAATACTAGCACAAACTTCTCTGCAGTCCACACATTTCTTCAAGTCGGCTGATGAATGATGGTGATGGGTACAAAATATAAAAACGTGTTGTGCTGAATCCATTTTGTTCTGGCAGTTGTATTTTCTTGAACACTTTTTCATTGTTTTCCAAGAGCGGAGGAAAAAGACGAGAGGGTTGTCGAGATGCGAGGCTGTGAGGGTTGTCGAGGTTCGAAGAATACGGTATTAGCATTATTTTGTTTGCCTTTTCGCTATTCGCATGCCAAAATAGCTCGGCTGTTTGTGTGTTTTTCTTTCAATGTGAAGTATCAAGACAGGAAGAAAAACTCCAAAGGAAACGGAGCGAAAATGGTGAAGGCAACGAGGAAGAATAGTTTACTCTTCTTTGGCCGATTACATGGCTTTCTATACTAATACTTTGTTTTTCTATGTTATTGCCGGTACGAAGGATACAACATAAAGTTACGAACTGTTTATTAAATAGGCAATATACAAAATACAAAACATTATTAATATGTACAAACATAGTATCATCGAGGAATGTTGGCATAAAATCGAATCGTGAAAAGGGGAGAAAGCTGTCAAGTCTGGAATTCTCGTTATTAATATTATTATTGGATTACTTAAAATTCAGTGTCTTGTTCAAGGCTACTTGACCTCTGTCCTGAGTGAATTGCGTATTGCACTTGAAAAGAGAAGATTAACGCTCCAGAGTTAGTCTAGCTGGTTGGCCAGAAAACTTTCTCAATTCAAATCGCTCTTGGCTATGAATTGCATTTAGATTCGCATTATTAAAAAATTTTGGGATAGTTTGCCTTTTGAATTTAATAAAATTGATTTGTATTAGCTAAAATGAAAAGCTCAAACAAATTGCCAACAAATATATTTATTACCCCTTTAAGAGTAAAGATAACTAATATAAAAATGCGTAGAATGGTGCAGAAAATGAAAGAAATCAAATGAAAGTGTAGGTAGTAAATCCTTACTTTACAAATTAATATTTGATACATGTGAGAGTCATTTATTTGTATTTCTAATTTGCAAATAAATAACATAACAAAATCAACAGTTCAAGGAACCGTTCTTGCCATGCAAGTTATCGTACCGTTTCTTCCTTACTCCTAATTCATGCATCTGCTCTACCCTGTTAATTTAATAAAATGTGTGTTTCAGAAGAGAAACTTGGAATGCTGCACACGCATGAGGGCAGAGAAAGAGAGAAAGAGTGCCCATTACCCATTATAAATACAAATACCACGGCCATACAATTAGAACGACTGAAAGGGAAAGTAACCTCCATTTTATATGCGGGACCACCACATCTGATAACATACAAATGGGACGTGAGTGAAAGGGGGAAATGGAAAAAACTTAATTATGACCTTTTAACTGTTTAAAATGACAAATGACTAATTGAAGAAAATAAATCAACTGCCCTATACCAAATGACTTGTCCGCATGGCATAAAAACGTCGTATACTTGTCATTCTTCTGCTTTGTATAATACATATATCAGTATAGTTGTGTAGGGCTGCTGTTCTGCTAGCCCTACAATAGAAACACAGAAAGAGGCAGAATAAGAGGGAATAAGCAATCTGTAAATTATGAAAATTTATCCCATTATTCGATTTGCATATAAATGGCGGAAGTCGTCCATTTGCAAGAGGGGAACCTGTCATCAATTTACCCCGTAAGTAGACTTAATGTTATTTTATGATGTGTATTTTTATTGCCTCTCTCAACAAAATAATAATTTTATATACAACTCCCATCCAATCCATCCATGCACATCATATTACTATACTTTTTTACCATTTCATACTTGCCGTTATACTGATTGCTGAATAGGACTGGATCATAACCCTTTTCGATACACAATGTTTGTTCTTCTGGCTTTGTTCTATATTTCATTCCCTTCGGGTGTATGTTAAACTTTGCCCCAGTCCTTTTCCTCCTGAACGATTTACAAAAAAGTAATACTTACCAAACTGAGTTTCACCACTCCGCCCACTCAGCCTTCTCTCTACAAAATGCTATGGTCAGAAGAAAGGACATTTTTTCAGTGTAAAGTTTTTCATGATTGAGATTCAAGAAATGGTTCTTCGCATTTTCTCGTTTAGCTGGTCTTTACGTCTTATCTCAAGAGTACAAGAGAACTTTTCAGTTGTTGGAAACCTCTCGTGGGCTAAAATATCTGGTTAATCAGTTACGTTTTCAGGCACGCTACTAAACTAAAGTACCAATATCAGCCGTCAACTAAAATAAATGTACAAAAAGATGGACAGGCCCAGAAACGGCATTCTACTTTCTTAACCAGAGCCCTGCTAGTAAAAAGTAGCTGAAAGTAACAACTGAACTGCTGCTGGAATTTTTGTTGTAAGAGAAATAAGCTGAGAAAGTCTAAAAATTATCGTACTTTTCTCTCCCACTATGTAAACGAATTGCAAATAAATGTAGAGAGTTTATATTATTTCCTTTTACCATATATCTCATTTTCGTCTGATCAAAAACTCGAGAAAAGTCACGTAGGCAGTGTAGGTAATGGCCACGTCATGAGCCATTTCCACTGATACACTTCACCATACAAATGAAATATTATTATTGGATAATAATAACTTTCATAATGACTTTTGAATTATTGCCATGCTCCTACTTATGCTAGCGAAATTTGGGCCCCACCAAACTACTTTTGTCATTCATTCCCTGGATAAAGTAGTAGGCCTATGCGTTATTACTGAGCATACTTTCATATGACATTATGCGCTATTATAATAACAATAATATACGTCATCATCATAAAAACGATCAACATCTGCCATCAAGATATCGGTGTCCACCAGCACTATCGCCACCGCCCAGGGAGATTATAATTAATTCAATCAATATTTATATAGATGCTCTTCTGTATAGAACCCAATATAGTGAAGTAGATTTATAGTTTAGCAAGGCTAGTCCTTTTTCTGGATAATAATCATAATCAGATTTGGGTAATTGAAGGAAAAATGTCGACACAAAAATACTTGAGCTACTTTCCTTCCCAAATGAAATGGAAACGAAAAGGAGAATTCAGAACATAAAAATTATATTCGGTCTTATTAGAAAAAAATTATAATGTGGTATTATACATTTCTCTCCCTATAGACAATAATTGTACTCCAATCCGGCAGCGGATGGTTTATACAGAGCAACGAAATGAGGATGTGAATGATATGGGGACACAACAGGCGACGGTTTCCCTGTTATATTTTATTGTTATCGACACTTTGGCAGTTTGAAAAATATTGCGCATTGTCTTTTTCTCCCTAAATCTGGATATTTGCTTGTTAAAAACCTACAGCGCTATAAATATGGGAATATGTATATTATATTTTCTTGCTTTATGTTGTGTATCCTCCTTCTATCTGTGTTGTGTATATGTGTATACACAAACATACTCAGAAAGCTATTTATCTCTTGTGCAATGCAGAGGAACGGACACCGAACATAATAATGATAAAAGGCAATATGCAATGATCGAAAAATATTGTAAAGGAAAGCGCGTCTTCAGTTAATTAATCAAAACAATCTGACAGAAAAGAGTCAACACAAAAAATGTAGGGAGGAAAAAACAAAAAGGCAAAAATTTCAGTGGTCCCTAGTAGCCCTGTTGTGTATGTACGTATACATTTTATTGGAATGACTTGTAATGTTGTATATACACATCGAATTTATTTTTATTATTACAATATATAACAGTAAAGTAGTGCTGCTGGGCGAGGAGAAAAATTCTTTTCTCTTTTCACGGATTGACACGGCACGCATGCTGCATGGCATGATATAATATCATCAATTCAATTCATTGGTTTATAGTGCAATGTTGAATGTATAAAAGAGCAACAAATCGTATTCGCAACGCAACGGGGGTGATCCATCCATTTTTTTATATTTTTTTGACTGAGTCCCGTTCATTCACTCTTCTCAGAGCCAGTTGGCCTGGCTGCCTGATGGTGAACAACTCCATGATTCTTACTTCATGGGGTATATTTTCCAGAGCTCCCATTGTCCTTTTTGATTGATATAAAAGAAACGCTAGGATAATACATAACCGAGCAAACTAGAGGAGAAGCAGAGCAACAAATGGGGGCTACGCTTGTCTGAAGAATGGAACAGCAGCCAAAAAGTAGTCCAACAGGCAACTCGCTTCATGCTTCCGTCTTGTTACTCCTCGACCCAGCCATTGGATCCGTGTTCACTTTCAGTTTCTTTTCACTGACAGAAGCAAAAGGCTAGGATGGATTAGACATTATTATATTGAAATCTAACAAAATAAATGGAAGAATAAAAGGAAAGATTTTTTTCTTTTCTGAAAAGTATGTCTGTATGGACTTTGTTGGGGCATTCAGTTCAGTTCATTCTTTGGTAGGCACACGAGGAAAGAGCAAGGACAGGATACACTTTGCTCGTGCAACGGAAAAGCACTCTATCAATTTGGGGTTCTCGGGGACTAGACCGTGTGTCTGTAAATTCTCTCCCTTTTCCTGTCTGACCAATGGATTCTGAGTTAAAATCCAATGTTAAAATCACATTTTTCGGCCTTGAGCTAGAGATAATAAACGAGTGCAATGAAAACTATGATCATGACGATGACAATTGCAGTGGCCTTATAATGCATGTATAATATTGTGTAGGTATTGATGGACATGACATGTAGCAAAGCATAACGAGATTAGCCATACCCAATAAACTGATCTCTCGCATTTCTCTCTGTCCTTGATGTTGCAGCCACGTTATGTGCGATTATAATTGGGTTCATATCTTTGTGTTATCATTTTTACTAGCACCGGTATGGAAAATTCATGTGTTTACTCATTAGCTTTGAAAATGACCTTTAGAATATATTCATGTACACAGTATAATATGTGCTTGTTTGTGAACTATAAGGAAGTAAGAGCAAAGACTATATCATTACACATAATAATAATAACAGAAACAAAGTTAATAAGAACGTTAGCGGTGAAACCCCTTGATTCTCTATTTATATTTCTTGCCTAATAATATCTTTAAATATGTAGATATTGTCATGCTAAAGTTACAAAATGGATAAAAGTAAGGGGAAAGTGTTGGATGTTCCCAGGTCTCTTTCCACAAGTATTGATATCCTTCTTCAAAGTAAACGAATAAAATGAAAGACCCATGGACGAGTCAAAATGTTAAATCATCAACCTTGTGTTTGCCGTGGACTAGAGGATGTAAGGAACAGTCCAAATGCAAAGTAGAGCTAAAACTATGCATGGAACTAGCTTTCTCTGCAATCAACATTCTGTGAACTTTACTTCTCAACCTTGCTATTTATTACAGAAATGGAAATTAACAATGCTTATTCACTCATTGCATCTCCAATCGGAGGGGTTTTATTATGTTTTCATATAAAGCAAGTCAAATAATGAAAGTAGTGTGTGTACAGAAATTGGATATGATTTTCTTCATTGTTATTCAAACAAGAGTACAACCAGATCATTAGTTTTACAGAAACCAGGAACAAGACGTCAGTGAAAAAGCGAAGACTTTACTAACTTCAATAGAGATAATAATTTCACAATAATTTCACTTACATAAATGCTAAATGATCTCTCGTAAACAAATGTCCCTATTAACTCTTTAGACAGTTTATCTCACACTCGTATATTTTGTAAGTGTATTTCTTGTACGGTTATGTTTGTTTGGAATTACAGGAGTTATCCAGTTTTAATAATACGACGGAGATTATAAGAATGGTAATGGAGAGAATAAGCTTCTATAAGCCAGTGCAAAGCTTAAATCTGGAGATAAGTTTCACAGATTAGTATGGACAGAGCACCGCTTCGATGTAACCCACTTCACATTTCATAAATCTCATTTTAGTATGGATTTAACTCCCAATCGTTGACTTATCAATTCATCTGTGGAACTGTTACATAAGCAAACGGAGATTTCTCAGGACCAATTACATTATTTGCCAGTAATTGTAAACCAATATATTGCGAAACATTTTCTACCACTCAACATAAGTTCCAGTCTTCATTTACTTTCTCTTATTTCAAGTCATCCTCAACTTTGTAGAAGTAGCAATGTCTTGCATCTCCTTATACAATCAGAATTGGTTTTACCAAATTCAATAAAAACGTACTTTCTTTTTACCAATCTGTTTACTTGACTTTGTTTTGTTTAAAGTATTTTCTTACCATTGAGCTTTAACTTCCCCCAGAAGTTAACGATGTTTATATACATCGTGTTTACAGTAAGCAAACTCAACATTGAACTTTACTTTACCTCCTTGTAGGGACAATAATAATGTTATGGATCGTCAATCTTAATTTAAATGGAACGCGTAATGCAATATTACCACAGTCGCAGGGCAATAAAAATGCAATGTGAAAACAGTAACGTTAAAGTATAGTACCAAGTACCATACGACTAGTATGTATACTTCATATTCTTAAATGTTCCTACAATAGTAGAAAGTGTAAATGCAAAATGCAATCATTGTAAACATCACATTGCACTTTACACCAGTCAGTGCGTTGAACAGGATGAAGTTGTCAGAAGAATAGGAATGTAATTGTTGCTCCTATTCTTCCCCCATCCATTGAACACTCCGATTTCTCCTTCCAGAAAAGAAAATGTAATGAATGCATTAAGGAGCCATGTCGACCCCATGCGTACCTATGTACTATACACCAAACCAATTTGCTTTTTTATTGTTATTGCATTATGATACGCTCGCCCGATCTTGCTTCCCTTTTAGCTCGCAAATGAAGACAGGAGCAGGTTTTCCTGACATTTTGATTGTTTAACATCTACGTACACGAGAACTGTAATGCTTTATTATTTTCTCCAAGCATGTGAAGAGCAAATCCGTGCTCTGCAGAGCAGCAAATAGTGCATCCATAATAAGTGTTATATAGAATGCAGAATGTTCTCCACCTGCTTCGACTAGCATTATCAAGAATTTCCCTGTATACTTTTTTTATTCTCATGAAGAGAGTTGAATAATACAGACACAGACTTCGCTTTCCAGCCTTTGACTTTGTACGACATGAAGGTGATCACTTTTCCTTACGTTATTTCTTTTATTTGTTGCTGCTGGAGCGTTACGAGGAAGTTTGCGATTACTACAGCACTACAACCTAATGTAAAGGGTATACCAAACTATCAAACCATATACCGATTACCCAACTGAGGTGGGTTCATTTTCAGCTCCTAAGGGAAGATCATGGTTATAATATGGAATTGTTATACGGTTATAGTAAATTGAAGTTGCAACAGAAATGATACTTGTATAAAAGTGACGCTACACTCGTCATAGACATACCACACCATGAACACATGCTTTTCTTTTGTATACGCGTAACAATTTTATTGCCATTGAATTGCCTGACATTGGCATTGTCGGCTCACAAGTGGAATAATATGCCATCTCAGATTCACTCTCATGAAGCTGCTTACATTTTTCTGTTCTTATAACAAGCATCATCATATCATGATCACAGCCATTGTTTGGAATACGAGGAGGGAGAAAATTATTGAGATCCAAGTTAGTTGTTGTATAATACAATAAATATAAATAAAATCCTAATCCAGAGAGCGATACAAACAGTATGGAGATTGTCGTCATATGAGATCATTCATGGCAATAAAATAGATGCAATGGAACAAGGATTATATTTTACACTTACAATGCTTGTTAGCTAGAAATTTATAGGAATGCCATACATTTCGCTAAAAAAGTACACATGAATCTTAGATTTTGATTCTTATGTGTTCATTCAGTAGCTCTAACAAAGACAAGCAAACAAAAGGATTTTCCCCTAAAGCACCCCTGCAGCTTGTTTGTTTGTTATATATTTATTTACCCCATGAAGATACCCAGAGCATAAAGCATACCAAATCATATATGTAACATGGGCATTGGACATGGCATTCAAATTTGCTATTCAAGTTCACTTCTCTACTGGAAACTGAGGAAATAAGGAACAAATATCCCATCTTTCTCCGTCCCATTTGAACATTTTCAGTGAGCTTGGTATCTTTACTCCCTTTTTATATGAAAGTGTTGTCTAGTTTCTCTTTTCCCTGAAAGATATATACTTGAAACAAGGCGTGAGCCATTCAACAAGGAAAAAAGTGCTGCAGCAGTTTATCTCGATGTGATATGCAATGATGCTGTGATGTTTGAATGGGAAAGTTGGTGCAATTGAGAAGGACACTAAAAAGAGAAAAGTAAAGAAAAAGACGACGCTTTGCTGGTTGTATATGAAGTAACCTGAAATATGCAGTTGTGTGGTAGTAGCTGGGGAGCAGGGAGCAGTGGAAGTTGGTATGAAGTGGTGTAGGAGTAATGGAAGGAGAAGTGAGGGAACATTGTCATAAATAAATGCCCGAGAGAGCGATTCCATTCAACCCCTGAGGATTTCCTCCCTTACAATTTTTGAATGGATGATACGTTACGCCTCGTGCAAGCAGCCAGCTAGGCATGCACGAATGACTGTATGAATGAATGGGATTCCTTTTTTGGTGGCGAATACTGATACTGAATGGCGACTGTGGCTGGTAAAAAGGAAGCAAAGACGAAAAACTGTGATGTTCCTTAGGTATACTCTGTAAAGGATATAGCGAGGGTAAGCAGAATGTACTTTTGATGTACGGAGGTTCTTTATTATACTGTGTACTTTATAACTTCAGCACACTACAGTCATCATGAATTAAGTTTTCATTTGTTATCTTAGCAAAAAAGAAAAGTACATTCAGTGGCAGAGATGCAATACAACAAGAATGTTTTTCGCTCTCTTTTTCCTTTCCACTGTCAATGTTATCGACGTCAAGCTCAGAATGGTGGTTCGTGGTTAAATGTGCTGTTTTTACTACATGTCTTCCTTTTTGCTGCTACATGGTTGGTTTGTCTGAACCTCTAATCAAGTTCACGGTTGCAATTGCTATGCTTTTTTATAATTTTTTGTCTCCAGTTCCAGAGGATGTTCATATGTATTCATAGAATACATTAATTATGCCGGTTGGACTGATACATGATGTGGTCCTGACATGCAGTTCATTCATAACAAAATAAAGGAGAAGTACATACTCCCGTGGAGCATAATTGGAAAATTTTAAAATAAAAATCTTCAAACCATGCAATGTATAGGGTTTCATAGACAAACACTCCTCCTTCGATATCTTTTCCTTCAAAATTAAACGTTATTCACTTTCCCTTTCTGCATTTAAATATAAACGAAATTTACACCCGCTGAACTTTCATCAAGAAAATTATTTTTATAACAATGTATTTTTTATTTTTCGCTTCGTTAGCTTTTGGAAGATTTTCCTAAAACTTTGGTTAGTAAAACAACTTTTGGTTACCGGAGGCTTCCTTACTTTATTATTGTTTCCCGTTCCCCATGCTTTTCTTAATATGCAGTAAAAATAAGACAAGGTTTCCACAAAGGAATTAAAATTATTAAAAATAATTTTAAGAAATAAGCCAAGTGAAAGTAATGATACGATGAAGGGAGAAAAGTTTCTGGATAAAATTTCTCGTGAAGGAAGTAAACAAAAGGTTGCAACGCTTTGTTTTTAACAGTTTAGTATTCAGGTAACAAAAAACTTCAACTTCAGTTTGTCGAATAAGAAGATTTTTATCAGACAGAATGAGAGTTGACAGGGGAATGCATTTTTAAAAAGTTGTATTGAAATAACTTTGGGGTTTATTTTAATGAAGTTAATGCATTTACTACGACACGAAATGAAAAATAATACACTCACCGTCAGCTTATGAGAAATACCCTTGACAGTGAGCTGAAAATAATGAACCAACTGAAACCCAACACCTACAGACATTCACCGTTGTTATTACAGTCGATGCACAAAGTGTCTCTCTCCCTCTCTTTCATTCTCACATTCATAATCTCAGCTTAACTGTGCAATCCAATCGGATCAACGGATCGTATTTTATACTACGCATTTCAATCTTTTAAAATGTTATTTGAAGAAAACTGTATCCGATGCGATTTGAATATTATTAATATGAGTAAGAAGAAAGCATGGTAGTATCTTTTCACTGAGCATTTAAGATGGAAACAAAACAGAGAATTTTAAATATACGTAGATCCATTACTATATTTTATCCTGTGTTTACCGCTGCTCGCATTATGAAGTATGTTTATCGTCAGCTAGATCTGATATTTCAATTTTCGAGTGCAATAGTTGCTCGGCTCAATTAATTCTCACAAACTCAAATAGTTATTCCGTTTATTCCCAGACCCAGGCCTCTTCCTGATGCAACGAGCACACATTATTTTAATTAAATTAAGCGTTTTTTTTCCTGAAAGCAATTTTCTGTTCTTGGGCAATCCCTAATGCACTCTCCATCTAAATTCATCTTAATTTTCTCACTGCATAATATCTCACTGAACTACAGACAAAACGAAACGGTGGTAGGAGTGTGTGGTCTGATGCTGATTCATTGCAATATTTAAAAGTTAGTTCATCAAGTGAGCAGTATAAAATACGTTGATCTAGTGCATATTATAGTGTATATAAAGTAAGGTAAAACAAAGTCTATGCGTTCTTATATTTTCATATGCGCATCCACTCACCTAAAAATGCCACTCTAGTTTAGTACTGATATATAAAATTCATATAAATTAGGTCGGTTGTTAAAGAAAGGAATACAGTTGGACGGAGGTTCATTTTGTAGAATGCTAAACTCGTTCCCCCTTCCTTTCACTTCTTACAGCCTGAAGCTGTCACAGTGAGTGAAAGGAGCGCGTGTATTCATAACCACTAATGCACCTAAAGTAAGTTGTAGATATGATTGCACATTAAAAAGAAAATTTAATTGACTCACTCGCATGTTCTTACTCATGAAGTATGCAAGATACATTATCTCTAGTCTACCGAGATTAATCAGTAGAATTCATTGTAAGTTTCAAAATAAGACACACTTATTATCTTTCCACGACACTGCGCTAATAAAGATACAAAACAAAAAGTGCTTACCTTTTAACTGCTCCCGTAAAACTGTAAACGCTACCCAAATATACTCCACCGCAGCCGTACTCTATTTGACAACATCTTTTATAACTGATTAATAACAAGGGGAGGATGAAAATACAAAGGTACATCACATTGAATATGGGTATGTAGTATGTATGTATATATTATGCTGTATCTACAAAACCAGTTAAATGTTGAACAATGTTTATGTAAGTTGGTAAACAATTTTGTACCTTACAGCTACATCGTCAATCAGAATATTTCTTTATTGGTGGTGTCAATCTGACAAGTGCTGGGAATAACATTAGACAAAAACTAGGGATATCTATTTAAGCTTCATTCTTTCAGAAGCACTTAGCTAACTAAAACTAACAATAAGAATTACTTCATATCCTGGTATTCCAATGTACGCTTCCCCTTTGGTTGATGGATTTCCAACCCTTCTCTCATTCCTTTTATTCATGATTCTCCAAATTAAATACAAAGATTAAACTCGCCCATTGATAATAACACAGACAAAGTTAAGTACAACTGAAACTGAAATGCTACTATGAAACTGTNTATTTAAGCTTCATTCTTTCAGAAGCACTTAGCTAACTAAAACTAACAATAAGAATTACTTCATATCCTGGTATTCCAATGTACGCTTCCCCTTTGGTTGATGGATTTCCAACCCTTCTCTCATTCCTTTTATTCATGATTCTCCAAATTAAATACAAAGATTAAACTCGCCCATTGATAATAACACAGACAAAGTTAAGTACAACTGAAACTGAAATGCTACTATGAAACTGTGGTACAGGATAACAATGAGTTAGAATTTGGTACTTGGAACACCAAATTACGTAGGCATCAGGGAAGTGTACGCACTTTTACACTTTTTTAGTTACCGAGAAAATATCCAGCACAGACTTGGTTACATAGGGGAAAACCTACTCATGAGTACAAAGTACAAATGGATATATGAATGTTTCCAGAGATTTCCTTCCTCGGTCGCTCGATGATATACCTACTTAAAAAGTGATCTTATTCAACAAACACTCATCTACAATTTCATTTTCCGTTTGTTGTAAATTTGTACTACTTGACTAGTAGGAATGCCTGAAGTGAGTTATGCACTATACCCATTTCCTGATTTTTTATGCACCCCTTTGCGAATCTGCTCTCTTAGATATTCCCCTGCATCTCTATCTATTTACTTTCCTAAGGAATCCTTTCTGTATAGCCCCAAAGATTTATAACTTCTTACTTTATATTAATGTACCTACTTTAATTTGAACAAACTACATCCGTAAAATAGGAGAAATGTGAAAGTTATAAAGTTTGTTCGTATAATAACATTGACCATACAAAAATAGATTCAACGGTACACTGTCCACATTGCGAATTTCACAATTTCGCCAAAAGTAAAGAATGCCCTTGAATTGTAAAACTAAAAATATAAAGTTGCATTCCTTGGACCACATCATTTTGAATTCACTTACGATTACATAAATCTATTTCTGACTATTTCCTAGAAAATTGAGATGAAGAACTACTGAGTTTTAAAGATCAGTTCTACTTCCAAAGCATTTTCTACCAAAATATGAGTGAATGCTTTAGGCAAGTTTAAGTATAAAGTTGATTAAAAGCAAAGTGAAAGATTGTAGAATTAAAAATTTCTGTAAAATAATGAGCATACCTAGTTGTTGTTCTATGCTACCTAGAATTGATATACCCAATGTAGATCCTTAAAATATACCATGCAGTTCGATTTAATTTAATTAATTTTATTATGTATAGTTCATTTCATAAGGATTAATGATTATTAATTAATGATTTACTGACAGAAAAGGAACACAAATTTCAAGTAAACAATAAATAGTTATGAAGACTTTACTTTCTGCATTGGTAAATATTTACTCGATCTGCTATGTAATTGTCCATCTTGTCATTCACATTTGAACCAGCTATCTAAGTTGGAGAAACCATGTGAAGCAGGTCCCGGCTTCTCACTTTACCCCAACCTCTTAGAATTAGGAGAATTAGTTGAAAATCGATTAGCTTCGTTTCTTTTCTAAAGACTAAAGACGCTGGATTCCGTAATCAGTAAAGTAAAGCATTTTTCCTGTGAGTCCTTACAGATGGACGCCCGTATTCCAAACACAACTAACACAAGCTCGGTATGATGTATTTTTAACTACAGAGAAGTATTAATGGCAAAGTTCTCGTTTTGACATAAAAATAAATAAAGAAAAGTACGATTACATTAGAGTATTTTTGAGCTGAAATTCCACTGGATGAATGGTGTGTGTTCCCACCCTCATATAGAGAATATACAAAGCAAAAGCAGATCAGAGCTTTCTTAGGATTAACACAAGAAATGAAATAGTGGAGTTTTCTTACTGTGAAAGCATGTGTATCTTTGAGTATTATTTTATTCATTGCTATTGCATCCAACTGCGAGGGCTAAAAAGGTAGCAAAGAAGCTAAAGAGAAAATGCATTTCTCTAGTTTTATTTCTTGCATTTCTCTCGTTTTATTTCTCACCCCTTCATTCCTGACCAGAATTCTTTATTCATGGAAAGGTTATTTCTGTGTGCAGTCATCATAAACCTTTCCCCAAGTAGCTCGTAAATAAAAATAACGAATACGCTTACACAAACAACATCTAGTCATTCGCAACTGCTGCTATTTAAAGATTTAAGGAGACATTGCTGTACCAGACTGATTCAGGGTTCATACCCACACGAGGGAGAGAAAGAGAGTGAAAGTGAATCATGCCAGGAAATCGGAAGCAGGTTTCTAGTTCCTAGAATTCAATAAAAGGGTGAATTTTTATGGTTATCTTGATACAAATGAGAGGCTTGTATTCTTTTCGGTGCTCTTAATCGTAAAGCAGCGGTTCCCCATGAAAAGGATAGAAAGATGGCTTGTAAAGCTATTCTGTTATTTATCATCAAGCATATAATATTTATGACAAATTATCACTGATAATTATTAGAAATATCAACCTGAATCATACGATATAATATACATATATACTAAAATTATTTCTTCTGGACAATGAAACTAGAATTCAAATATATCGTAATCTAGGGAAAGATTATGTGATATATTGCTAGCAGTATGGGACTACTGTCTGAACAAATTTTATGAATGGATTTGCAATCAGATCAGATAGAAAAATATATTTACAAACAAAGCCATTTTAATAGTAGTCTAAAACAACAAAAATGTGTTCAAGGCAAGACGGACATGGAAGCCTTTGTTTGACTCAAAAGTGAAGGATGGGATGGGAACCTTCAAGTCACTCGGTGCTGCAGTCTAGCCTGGAAATGTAGGCAGCATTTCCATATACAACGTTATTTCCGGAATGGATTCTATACAACTTATAGAGGTGGCGCCTGTCGCAATAATTTCTCTATCGCCACAGAATTCCTCTCCAATGAATTAGTTCAATATTATTATCGAGCATTTACGATTGTTCAAAAACCCGTGTCATAAATCTCTCCAACTATTAACAGCAAATACCTGGTTAATTGAACCGTAAATATTAATTTAAATAAATTTTACTACTGTTGGCTCTACTATTTAATACACAAATCTAAAGGTAAACAAACAAATTGCTTGTTGCAAATCTACCTCAGTATAGCAAATGAGCAGCAGAAAGTATTTAGAAATCACGCTAATGTAGAACAGAGAAACAACGGTTTTCAGCAAAGAAGAGCTTGCATAGCATGCAGATTAGTTTCACTCAATGAATCTAAAATGATAAAAAAGTTAATTAAGAATGAATAGTGGATGGTATTGATTTGAGTGTGTTTTTCCTCAAAACTACATATTATGTGCTATAGAAAAACTAATTTTGTTTATATGCCTGTTATATGCACGCATGTGATTTTCAAAGTATACATGCTGCCGTCTCAAATAAGTTTAAATATGTAGTGTATAAATCAAAACCTACATTTATAAATTAGTTAATTCATAATTATAAATAATTATGGCAAATTCATTTATTATATTTCAATAATTTCAATAAACTTAAATGTAAAATTCATATAACAATTGCTTTTTGCATTTTTACACTTTACTACAAGGTATTTCAATGGTAAAGTAGTAAGGTCCTGGATTTTCTACGAGAATTTTATCGGGATGCTGACAATGCTGAGCACTAATCCAGAGTTTGCTGGTAGTACCAAATATATTTCCAAAAACAAAAATATTTCCCTTGTCATCTGCCTCAGCTTGGAAAGATTCTGGTTCTAGAAAACCAAGGGTTGAAAAGTCCAGTCTGATGCTTCGTTCAAAATTGTCGTTAGGCATATCACTCTGATAAAATGACAATTCAAATCCTTCAATGTTGTAGTAGCGTCCGTCTTCACTTGCAACTAAGCACAATGAGTTGACAGTACATTTCCCATCGTTCGTTATTGTAACATCAGGTACTCCGCTAATCATATCATAAAAATAAATCCTTTAATCATAAATGAATTAACCAGTGAACTATTTTTCGCTTCATGCTTTGAACTATTATGGAGGTTAAGCTTACTTCTGGGTAAATTGAGATGCATTGGTATACGAATCAGGCCCTAATGGTACTGACTCCCGAGTGAAAGGATAATTGAACTGATAAGCACTTGTACAATTGCGCCTCAAATTATGCTCTGAATCCAAATTACTCGGCATCGTATCATAAAAATCCGAACAGCTATAACAACTTCCAGCACAGCTCTGAGAAGCGCAATTATATGCATCGGTGAAATTATCATAACTAAAGTTGGTTTCAATATGACTGGGAGGTTGCGTTGTATTTTTCTGCAGCTGTTGTTCTTGGTCAAGATCATTCATATTACATTGATGAGAAAAATCCTTCTTTTCAGGAACTGCAGACTTTTCCACCTCAATCACTTGATGGTCTACACACTTTTCCCCTTGCAGTTGTACGGCACCCGTTTCAGGTCGAGACTCTGCAGATCTGATAGACTGCTTCACTCGTATCAAAGCACCATGATTTTCCGGCCGCCCTCTATTACTAGTTTGATGTGTGGTCAATGGACGCCTGCTAATTGCTTTCACTCCTTCCTGGTTGCTTATGCATAATGACTTTACATCATGAACAGGGGATGATAAAGCTGATAAAGGCACTATCCTTTGTTCAGCAAATGAGCAGCCATTTGTACTCTCATTGTCAATACTTTTCGTTCCATTCTGACTTTGATGTTTTGTTTTACCTTGCCGTTTTCGCAGTGAACTAGTAGGTCGTGAATTTAAGGTTTTTGACCACTGCTCAAGAAATTGTTTTGTTCTTGGAAAATAAAATTTGTTAACTATTATCTAATTTATTCGCTACTCATTGGTGTCAAGTAAATGATTTTGAAATATGATTATCTTGACTTGGTCATACTTACTAAACGATGATACCGGCCTTCTAGATAAATTATTTGATGTCTCGTATGTACTTTTTCCTGCTAGTCTGTTAAATTCTACCGTTGGAGGCATTCGGCCGGGAGAGTTTAATCTTGTCACAGCATTACTATTCGCATTTCGATAAGGCACGGACGTAGCCCTGACCTTCGCATAGTGTTTGTCCCCAGAACCGTGGACTGGTGTACCACCAGAGTCATGAAATTTTCTAACAGTTGCTCCATTATTGACTTTGTCACTCTTGTTTTGATTTTGATCCATTTCAGAGGAAGGGAAAGCATACGAAAATTTTGAAAGCAAATAGCATAAAGTTGTCTGATGAGAACAAAAGATGTGACGAAGATACTAGTTACAGATTATTTTGTTTCTATTCCGGGACTATGCTTTGAATATAAATGGTTGTCCTTGGAGTCCTCAGTGCTGAGGAAACCCCCAGATTTCTACGAAATGCGTTTATCCTGTTCGAAGCAATGAAAGTGCTTTGAGTGATTACCTTTCATTAATGAATTACTAATAATTCCATTTTAGGCAAGTACTTGTTGATATTATCTACCCGGACCTGGTTAATAATATACACAAAATTAGAAGATACGGATGTACTGAAATGCTGTTTTTCAATTTTAAAAAATAAAGCATTGTCTGCGACTCTGCTTAGGTATTACAATTGCAAAGGTAAATATTATGATTACCTATGTAAAGATGTGCAAAATCATTAATGATCGAATGACGCACAACCAAATAAATTCATTCATGAATGAACTTAGCATTTGTAGCACGTGCACCCAATCAGAATTAAAATCTCATTCAATCTTATCTCATTATGATAGTAGTGTGGTGTTATTTTAGTGAAAGACAACAAGTTGGTAAACATTACTTTAGTAAAACGTAAATAAAAAACGACCAACCCTTTTTAAATTGCATAAATAGATAAACAAGGTGAGAAATATGTGGACAATCAATTAGCAAGGGAGTGTCATAGTCATGAAGTGATGGATGATTTTTTACAATTTGTCGGCTCCTGAACAGAAATTGTGTGGATGCGACACATTCAGCCTGAATGATTCAGGAGACTCCCAATACTATTGTGATTGTGATTACCTCATGTAGTATGTATAATAATGGATCCTAAATAAGTCCGGGATATTTTATAAAGGTATGGAAAGAGTTATGTTTTACTTATGCGGACAGTTATACAATTCGATTAGGCATAATTATTATCACCCACATACTGTGTTTAATACGAGTATTATTGAAACGTGACGCATGGCACAAACGGATGAAAGATGCCGATAATAATATCGGTAAGTAAAAAATGCTGTATACATACGGACGTCATCATGATGAAAACAAACAATTAAGTTATTCTACACCAGGTAGATTCATTGAAAAAATAAAATGTTTAAAAACATAATGATATCATGTTTACTGTCCGTACTGATGTACTAGTAGTTACAGTCCAGTGCGTAGCTTCGTAGATTGAGAAATTAACCAATAATAAGAGATCTGTAGTATAGTCCATTATCTTGGCGTAACTTTAAGTATTTACGCCTACGTATTTCATATTTGCACTACTGGATCTACCCACCACATACTCCATTAGTCCTAATTTGGAATTTGTTTGAAAAGTTGAAAATACAAAATAGCTGTGCCATTCTAAAAATATTCATGCTTTAGAAATTTGAAAATTGCAATTTATGTCGAATAACGAAACAAACAAAACCGATCAAATCACCGTTCTTATCAATGTTTATTGTGATTAGTCATTATCAGACATACAAGGGCAAAGCGAGAACACTATATACGAGTATACATATTATACCAACTAATAGGCTATCCCTATACATTATGTATGCACCAAATGCATTATAAATTTTGTGAAACTTGATCCATTGCGTTGCTGTCAGTCACATAATGTGCTACGTATGATTTTGACAAGATAAAGCAAAACCGCAACAAGTAACGCATTTAATATTATTATAAAGCTATTCCGGTTAACTATTATAATATCAGAGAAGA
>JAHZMV010001317.1:0-27428 GCA_027743765.1 Coecobrya sp. COE2 | reverse complement strand
ATTTCCTTTTGTTTGTATGTACCAAAACTTTTCATTATTTATAAATAGCATATTATTTGTATCATAATTACTGAATTTATTACTACTTGCTTCAAAACAAATTTAACTTCGTAAAATAAACAAATAATAACAAAATAAAGCGTTTCTATTCATTTCTACTCTCTTAAATAATTATTAAGTACACCCTTTACGTATGTGGTCCAATTAAGGCCCTTTAATCAACAAAGCTGCACATCGGTATCCATAAATGAGCAACCTGCAATTATCCCTTTCACTTTCTCAAGATGGGCTTCTCCTCTCAGCCCGCATTCCAAATTTGCAGGAAGAAACAAGAGAGAGAAATGCATCCACTTCTCCAGTCACTCACGTGCATGTGCATGCTTCTAGTCTTCTTCTAGTCCTTGTGCTGTGCTGATTTCGGTTGCAGATTTTGTGCTGGACAGTTTAGATCTCATTTTAATTGTATGTTCCAAATAACTTCAATTATAAAACGGTTTTCCACAAAAATCATTCCAAATTGCACTAAAGTTATGGCAGGTAACATTGAGCCACTTTCTCCAAAAGAATCGGGGCAGTTTATTGTCTCTAATGCTAAACATGTGAAAGTGGTAGAAAGTGGAGTTGACAAGTGTGCTAATGAGGTATAAAATACTACTGATTCATGTATCTTTTGGAGTGTATACAATCATTATCGTTAATCATTTTAACTGTAATTACTGCTTTTAGATTTTTGAAGCAGTTCGGTCAGGAAAGTTAGTCCCTGGAAACTTTGGCCAGTGTGGTTTACATCCAGACTCGTCCAGTGCTACAGCGGTAGACTGGATTTTTCTTGTGGACACGTTAAATTTTTCTTTTTGGTCGGGAGTATCAACTGATGGAAGTAATAATTCCGAGAATCCACCAAAATGGGAGGTTTCCTACAAGGGTCAAGTTCATACAGGGTACTTTGCTCTCTGTGCCGGAGTCAACAAGGCAATCGTAAGCAATCATATTTGGAAACCTTTTCACCGCAATGATTATGGACAAGACATTTAATGTATTTAATGGTTTAATTATATTTGGTTTGGATTACTTCAGGATGATGGATTGGATATAACAAATCCTAAAGTCTATGGTTCTCTTTCCGGTGATAATATCCTCAGGATATTTAAGTCGGAAACATCAACCCCGATTCCCTTATTGGAGGACCGTGTCAAGGGTTTGCAGGAAGCTAGTAAGGTGCTGCTAGAAAAGTATCAAGGCTCCTTTGTTAATTGCATCAAGGCTTGTAATAACAGCGCCCAGAAACTTTTGAACCTTGTTGTTTCTGACTTTCCTTCCTACCGGGATGAGGCTGATTTTGAAGGAAAGCGAGGTATGCGTCCAGATTATGAATCAAACTCTCTAAACATTTTACCATTATATCAGCAAATGTATAATTGCAATCATTGGTTTACTTTGTATGTTTCCTTTGCAGTCGCCATTTACAAACGAGTTCAGATTTTGATCGGAGACATTTGGGCGTGTTTTGAGGGAAAAGGTTTGGGACATTTTGAAGATATTGAAACTTTGACAATGTTTGCTGACTACAGGTACAAATCATAAATTCATTCTAATGATCTTACATAATATAAGCATTATACTAACTGAGTTCTTTGCAAAATTATGCAGTCGCGTCAGTTGCCTTATTTATCAAGGTTAATGTTCGTTTTCACAGGGTTCCTCAAGTTCTTTTGCATTATGGAGTCATGGAGTACACTGATGAATTGCTGGATCTCTTGAAGAAAGGTACATATACTCATTTAAATCTAATTTACATCATCATCATCATTACTGTCACGAAAATCTTTTTAAAGCCTCTCATGCCTGCTTTTTGTTGTGCCTAGATAATTTATTGCCAAATGGTGATGGACGGGAAGTGGAAATACGTGGAGCTTCAATTCACGCCGTGGAGCTGGTAAAGGAGAAAGTAAGAAGTCACTTGTCTGCAGCGGGTCTTCCTCTTTCCTCCATTAACTCCATTCTTATTGATCACTTTCTCTGGGATTACCGTCGGGAGCATGCGAAAGCAATGGAAAAATATCCATATCATAAAACACGATGTATTTATTACTGAAAATTTAGAATGTAGGCTGGAAAAATCTATTTATGTACTTATAACTTATATATGTACATTATAATGTTTCCTTATCCTTAAATAAAGAAAAATCCTACCACATTTTGTACTATTTTCCCCTCATATTCTTAAAAATACCAAGAAACGAAATTACTCAAAAACGGTTGATGATGATGATGTCTGGAGCAAATACCATTGACAAGGAAAGGCACGTGGAGTTGTGTAGCAGCTCTCTAATCTACTTTTAGGTATTATAAAAGTTTGTTCAGAGATGTAAGCACATTATTACCAATTTTGTGTTATAATGTGATTTTTGTCATTTGTGGAGATGTAGTACACGAGTATAAATTGTTTGTGCTACTACTGCTGTCACGTTATTTCCAATTCAATAATCTATAGTATGCCGTGGGAAAAAGTAAATAAAAATTCTATATATCTGCTTATATGTAATAACGGGCACATTAGCACTTTTACAAATCCTCTTGGCCTGGTATATAAAAAAATCTCTTTCAGTAGTGGAACCTGCAAACAAGAGTTTTTTATGCGGTTGGTTGGTTGTAGTGTGCAGCAATGTGAAATAGGTATGTGAATGTGACATAAAGATTCTTTTCCATAAAAAAACTTTTTCGCATCAATTGGGCCACGCACAAAATGATCCAAACATTTTTATCTATAAAACGGGTACATTTACCTATAAAGTACATATGCATTTATAGAATTCGGCAAACTAATAGTGACTTTATAGAATCATTTTCCGTTAAAATATGGAAATTGGACCATTAAAAGAGGACCAGATTTCCGGCTCCTTTCAATAGCACGGTTAAAAACAGATTTTGTCCATAGTCCATAGCAGTCGTACCGTGCATAGAGCATCCTATAGTTAGTATCATTGATCCAATCAAGTTCAATTCAGTTGATTTCATAGATTTCATCGTCATCCAACGACCTTTGAGTTAATGTCCTGTAGTAGAAAAAACCTGTCCGAGCTACATAAGCTGAATGCATAACCTGTCTACATAATTTCTAAATAAGTTCATTGAAGAGAAACTGCAAATTTTCGAATGATTAAACTACATATTATGAACTATAAAATCGAGGAACACATTCGAGTTTATGAAAGAGAAAACCTGTTGTTGTGTAACAAAAATAGGGAATCTGTCCGGAAGTAGCAGGCAAGTTCTCACGTCGCCCCATATTCCGTTTGTCGGGAATCGGATGTCGGTACACAAACTTATGCATGACTTATTTATTCCTGCTGCTGTGTAAAAAGAGGTTCTCCAAATATTGAAAATATACGTAAATTCTTTTGTAGAAATTCATTCAATATTATGCAAAATAAATTTGGTGTTCTCAAGTACCCAATGACCAATATTATCCAAAGGATGACATTTCTTGCTTTCTCCACTCACCATATGCCTGATCGCCAATTGTGCCAATGCCAATGTTTTTTCTTGCATACGTAAACATTTCTACAAGTCGCAGTCGGATTTGCAACTTAGTTGAATTGAATAATACAGTATTATGCAATACAGGACAAATTGATTTCAAATTTAAACCAATACTTCCAACCATGCTTTCCCTTGAAAGTGAATTGAAGGCTTGTCTTGGATTACCTAACATCAATGAAGTATATTATATTGTTGGGTTGACGCAAGGAGAAAAGGACTTCCGCTTGGGAGTTTCGGTTCCAACAAATGCCTAATATATATAACTTGAGAGTGCTCTGTGTAAAGTGTGTCGACCCACACCGCAGGGAAATCCGGGGACTGAAAATTGTAGTGGTTTTTGTACACACAAAAGGACGGGGTTTTTTGGCACAAGATGCTTTCTCTCTACTTTATGTTGGACAATCTGCTGAAATAATAAAATGCAATTGGGACTTTTTTCCCTACCATTTACTCTGTGTGGTTAAGTGTGAAAATAAAGAACAACTTTTGTGTAATAATTTAAATCACTTAATTCGTTTATTGATTAAACTTGTTTTTTTGACTTATGCAACTTTATATTATTTTCACTCTTGCGAAATATTTTACTTTCACTCATTCAACATTTTTTTGTCTGCTTATGTAATGGTTTTTAATAATTTAGTCGTTCTACAACAATTTGTATCACATACAATTTTTTTACAATACTGACGAACATGTAGTAAAATTAATGTAGTTCAACATGTAATCACAAAAATGTTATATAAATATGTACTAAATACGTTGGGTAAATACAATATTATTTATATAATATGCTGATATAAATTTCTGGTTTTTGCACATTATCCATTATACTAAATTGAGACAGTTGGCTTTGCGACTAAAAACTAAAAGTAAAGCGATCCATTGAAATCGTATATATAAAGCTTAAATTAACTGATGACATTTAGAAATGTTTTTTTACCTATACACACTGATCGACAGTTTGTAGGTAGCCTCCAAACCAAATAATGTCATTATAGCAAACAATGCAAAAGTCATCATAATAGCTTTACTGTGTACTATAATGAAATTATTTTTTTATGTGGTTGGTTAAGATTGAAGGTACAACGGTGTTGTTAGTAAAGAGTATACACGTGCGTAAGTTATGTAAGTTTTTTTATTGTTACATTACTTTTATATACTCCAATTTTATAGCTTTCAACTCTCTAATGGGAAATTATCCGTTATGGAAATTCCAATCTTTTTGATTAAGCGGTCGTTAATCCTTTGGGAGTTACGTATACAGATAAGGTATTTAGATTACCAAATATTTGTAGATTATTAAAATACACAAAGCATCACACAATTGCCTTGATAATTATACCCGCTGGGATAATTTCTCTTTTACTACTATATAATTTGTTTCCCCATTCAATATCCCAAACAGTAGTACCGTATTTCACATTATTAGTATAACAATCACACAATAGTATATAGTAACCCGTTAATATCATGACTAACTGAACATACAATTTTAAGGGAGTAGTTTTAGACACGATGATATCTTTATTCATAGTATGAAATCCATTATTATGGTAAATAACAATACTGTTGCTAATTATGTTCCAAGTATCTATTTTATCAGGTCACAATTCTTTCAGCATACCAATAATAAATATATATATTTATATAAGAATCATGGCAGACTTTTTACATACATGCCTTTAATACCCAGCGTATTGAACTAACATCCGATTATTCCATTTTTATGTATAAAGTAGTACGTCAGGGATTGCGTTTTTTGTAATTACCTGTTGAAAGCTGGGATAATATTGGTAACGACAAAAAATTTTCATTACTTAATATTATTTTTAGTACACCGAAAATGCGTCGTTGCGTTTCAAACTTATCCCTAAAGCTAAATTGTTAAAGTTATATTTGTAAAGCTATCAACAATAAGTATTCATTTTAACGTCTTATGATCACAGAAATTGTACCTTAAATACACTTTTAAGATACGATATTGTAAAATTCTCTTTGTTATATCAGCTTAATACTACATGTAGGTAATCAAACATCGACTTAGAAATACCAACAATGGATTTTGTAGAGATCAATGTTCCACCAACAAACATTGATGTATATTTTTTTACTTTAGAAAAATAGAAAAACTCTGTACGAGACGATAGACATTAAAAGCACCTTATATTTTTGATAATCCTATTTTTTCGTCTATTTATAAATATAATATATATCTTCCAAGTTTCGAGCATTTTAAGCCTCAAGGGGCTCTCTATGTGCGAAAAATGATCGAAACTATGAGGAAACGGTTAAAAATCTATATATAGGATCATACCACAATGTTAACAAAAAGTTGGAAAGAGATTGTAGATATTTAATTGTTATATGGTCTTTTATTTAATAAATTGGGGTAAAATGACTCTTGACTCGTCATTATTTCATTTGCTCGTGCATGAATCCATGAATTTCATAAAATTACTTGTTCTTAATAAACTTTTCCTGTTGACCAGAATGAAAAGTCGAATGTCCATCAAAGTAAATGAACTAGCCGATGTTGGGCTGAG
Source organism: Coecobrya sp. COE2 (assembly GCA_027743765.1). Taxonomy (NCBI): domain Eukaryota; kingdom Metazoa; phylum Arthropoda; class Collembola; order Entomobryomorpha; family Entomobryidae; genus Coecobrya; species Coecobrya sp. COE2. The sequence goes on along the minus strand of JAHZMV010001317.1, from coordinate 21,342 downwards.
AGAGAGAGAGAGAGAGAGAAAGTTGACATTAGATTGTTTCTTTAATTTTCACAAGAATGAAGTGACAGGTAGTCTCAAATGTCATGTGCAAGCATTCGTAATGTAATACACACACAGAGTGAATAATATTTTGTGATGTGAAACCATCATCAACCGACGGCTTTGTACAAAAGAAAAAGGAACATTTTCGTGGAAAACTTTTTAACAATTATATGCTGCCTCACAGAGACAAGTCATTTTCAGAAATGATAAAGATACCATATATCCCTCTAAACTTATATTAATATAATCCGTGCAGCCCCCATAGTAGTAAAAAAATACTACATAGTGAGTGATGATACAACTACATACCATACTGACTTTTCATTGCAAACGCCACATATGACACATGTCAGTCAGTGTTCTGCTGGGGAGAAGTGGTGAAAAAGGAAAAATGTGTGCAAGTGACATCTTGAAACTGGAAATATATGCTTACAGCCAGTTTGGCGTGGATGTGGGAGTGTCAATCTTTTCCCATTTCAACAAAAACGAACAATAGTTTTCCACATATTATGTCTATGTCTACTACAATAAATTTCATGGAAAGATCCCCTCTGCTCATGATATGAAAATATCGACTAAAATGAAGTACCGTGCAATGACTTTTACGGTAGTTTTGTCAGATTCAGAGAGTCGTGGATATTTGTAAACGTATCCTGTTTGCCGTTATCATAAATAAGACGATGATTCAATTCTTTTCCCCATAAACGGTTATTAGCTTTGCTCAGTGCACTTTAAATTTAATTTCATATTCGAACCTTTGAACTGAAAATTTTCGGTTAAAGATGCAAGGTTAGTTGGAAAATTGTTTGGGCAGTAGAGGAAATCATTTTAATTGGTTTTATGTATTTCAAACTAACGGTATAATATATTATAATAATAACGTGTATGAAAGAGAAGGGTAATCTATTGTTATCGTTCTTGTAAATTGCAAGACTGCATCTTTTCATGTCTGATGAGATGATGAGTGTGGGTGTGTAGACAATTTTTCTTCGTTATTTTTCTTCAGATGAATTGCACAGGATAAAATAACATTAACCTTTTGAGAATGTTTTTGGGGTAAGATCTAAAGAACATATCTAGCATGAAAACTTGTCTGGATAACTTTTTACATAAAAAGAATATCCAGACGCAACAATTCTTACTTGCAGCTGGATACTCCAGCGATTTACCATATATCAAGAAAACAAAGTGGTGTTGTACACACTTTGAAAATTATTATTAGACAAAAGTTACGTACCAGGTGTCAATTATTTGTTTACGGTTGAACTGTTTTATTAAGAGGATGATGATTACTAAAGTTTTTGAGGAATAAAAGGGGTTTCTCTCAAAAGGGGAATGAATCCAGAAAGAGAAAGTAAAGTGAAAGTTTCATCAAAGAAGTATTATTAAAAATGTAAAAGAAAATAATTTTAACTATGAAAAGTGAAAGTGAAATAAGACGGAACAGTTTCTTTTATAAGATTTTACTAACAATAGTTTAAGTTGATATACAGTAAAGAAGGTTTTGATAATTTATGTTTTTGGAGCTTATCTAATAGGAAAATATATTAAGAAAATCCGATTAAAATAATGTGTTAAATGAGCAGTGTATATGAAATCGGTATCACTAAATAAAAACAGAGTAAAATTAATTGTGTTTTGTTCCGGGAAGGGGTTCAATGAAAGGAGAAAGTTGACAAGAGTTGAGATAAAGTTTAGAAAAGAAAATTTGTCTGCGCCTTCATTTGATTTTTAATCTGTCAAAGTTTCTTTTGGACTAAACTGACATTTTGTACAATAACATTTCATTGATCTTTTCGGATAAATGATTAGACTTTATCTTGCAAGTTTTTGTAAAGTTAGAAAGCATCCCTAGTGGAGAGCTAACTCTCGTTTTCCTACCAGTTTTGTTCACACTAACAAAATAGGAATGGGAAAACAAACCAGAAAACGTCAAGTAAAAATTTATAATAGAAAGTAATACATAAATGGTACATCGGCACAATATGATTCTCCGAAGCATGAAATCATTGAAAAAATAAACAATATTATGCATTCATCTGCTTAATTCATAAAGACAACTGTCCAAAATGGATCTGTTCTATCTATTATATATTTGACAGTTTATTTGTTGCTATTATAGCAATACAGTGTAGGCGGATCAGTGTCTTAGCCGAACCAGTTTGTTAATTAGAGCAGAAATGATCCTTTTCAAAATACGACTCTTGACAGATGAAAGATGTGGATGACCATTGCTTTGCTACCATAAAACGTATTGATCATTTATGATGATAAACTCGTAATAACGAAATTTTGTGACTAGGTATACATATTTTTATACCTATATGAAATTGTCTCCTTTAATTACGCAGTTAGTTTATATATGTACGGTGGACGTAAACAGGAAACCTCATTATAATCAATTGCCATACGGGTCTCCAGTCTCTATTTCTTCAACATCAAAACTAACTCATCCATAAAAATGTCATTTTGCTAATAATGGTGATGGAAATATGTTGTAGAAAGAGAGAGTCGATCATTCATACATCCATCAACAGCCCAAACTTATATATACTTTCTCCATATATTTATTTCTCTATAATTTCACTGTTTTACTTTCCCCACATGTCTCAATATAAATTGACTTTCTCCTATATTGCGACCAAACTGAAAAATTGCTATTAAAATTCGGTCCACTCTCTAAATACATCTCTATATACTCCACAAAGAGTAGAAATATCCTTTCTCTTGTTATATGACTAGCGCATTCTTTCTAAAAAAGCATCAATAAACATTTCAATACAACTTCGGTCATGCGGAGGATTGTTGTAGTTGCTCAAACATTCAATTCAATTGAGTCTTTTCACTTATTTTTCCTTCGTTTGTCGATTTATGATGATGACGATGATGATGATGGGATTCACTGCGTGGCTGCTCTACCGCCACCATCCATCCCTATTCTATTCCCATCCCACTCACCCAAGTCATGTTGGGCTTTTTTTATTATTAGGCTAATAATATACGAAATGCGTCGTCGCTGATTTAGAGAGTGTGTAAGTGTATTTATATTTGTACATGGAGTGGTGTGGAGTAGTAGGTACATGCATACATTAATCATAATAAGAAAGTACTTTCAATATTTGTGAAAGCAATGACTGTATTTTCTCCCTCTCTTTTTCTATCTATCACTCCATTTCCATCCTGTCAACTTTATTTTTCCTCGTTCCAAGAATAAAAATAAGATATCATGGATGAATGGGAAGCACTCAAAAACATTTCATCATGAATACATGCATGAGCAAAGAAAGAAATCCTTGAGAGTCTTGGAAAACAGGGGAAGGGATGAGGAAAGGAAAAGGGTTATCGTACGACTTGAGTATAATATATAGAGCGAGAGCGAAAGGCGTCGTGGTAGTAGTAGGAGAAAGCCAGATAAAGATGATGATGATGATAACATAAAATATTCCTTTCCATTTTCCTTCAACTACTACCACTCCTGTTTGCTCTTTTTTTAAAGGTACGTAGGGTTCTTCCTGTTTATTTATTATTTTTATTATTATGCTGGTGCCACTTTTGTCGTCGACGAGAATATGCTACAACTACTAGTGCGGCTACAAGTAGCACCGACAGCAAAAAATTGTGATCAAACAGTGATCTCTTCCGTGAAACGAGATTTGTCATCCAAATCAAGAATAATTTTTTGTGAGCTACCGCTTGTACCTCCAGTACCCGTACTGGAGGAACTACCTGACACAGAATCCTTATGATTTACAGTTTTTCCGTCGGTGGTGGAAGACGAAGGTCCTCCAGATTTTTGACATGTTGACGAAGACTGTTGATGATGTTTGCTTTTTGAGCTGCTTTTGCTACCCACACCTTCGTGCTGTTTTGCAGGCGAGGATGAGGGACTGCTGGAGGATTTCTTGTTTCCCGGTTCCTTGTTGCTTTCCCTAGTTCTACCGGCCGAGGTTCGCTTCCCAGCGGTTCCTGTCGACGAGGACGATGACGGTGGTGACGATGACAAAGTTTGTACATTCTCACTGATGGAAACAGATTTCATCTCGGACTGTTTCTTTGGGTTTGTTCCCGAGGAGTTCGGAGGTCTGGGCTTTTCTTCCCTGTTTACTTCCGGAGCGATTCTCTCATCTTTGCGTGAAGCAGATGTAGCATCCGGGGCGCAACTACTGTTATCATGTGCAGATGAAGAGTTTTGTGAATGGTGCTGACAAGACAAGTCTTCAATCACTGCAACAACTTCTCCATCCTTGTTTCTTGTAATCCCTTCCGAAATAGTATTTCTTAAATCTTCAGTCTCTCGTCTTCCTTCTTCTGACGATTTTAAGCCTTGAGCGAGTGGATGGAATCCATTATTTAGATTATTTTCTTGTTCATTGTCACCCAATTCCGTGGCTGTCTTCCGGCTGGAATCATTTTGGATTACGATGTCTATAGAAGTTTCTAGCACTTTTGGACCCCTTCCTCCGGGAGACTGGACTTTTTCCACTGATAGAGATTGAAGAGGATTTTCTTCTTCAGAAATGTCAGAAAGAGGACCAAAAGCTGATGGAGATTTTCCCTTTGTGTGCGGAGAATGACCAGAACTACTAGAAGCAGCGGATGAGGAGCCAGCAGCAGCACTACCACCACCATTCCCGTTGTTGTTACCAGAATTGTTCCCAGGAGAAAGTTGATGAAGTTGCTGTTGTATTAAGGTATGAGACTGGCCATTGATTTGACTGGCTGGGGCCTGGAGTATATTATCTGCAGCTTCTTGCATTGCCGCTATCTTTGCCACCAAGTGCCTATTTCCAAGTCTCATATTTCTCTCTTTAAGCTCTTCAAGTTGAGCGTAGAGGCGACGGAATTCCTCCTGTAAGTCAACAAAAGCAAACCAAGAAATCAAGACGCATTAAATTGGCTGACAAAACAGTCTCTTGTTGACCTGAAGTGTGTGGTTGGGGGAGAAAAGGAAGCAGCCGGGTATTACTAATGGTAAAAAAAACCTTAGATCGAAATGAGTAGCTAGCTAACTGGTCGCCTACGTATGCACTTTTGTAAAGAAAATAAGCTTGTGCTTTTTGATTAAAACTGGAATGTCGAGAGTGAAGGAGAACGAAACCACTTACGTCTACCTATTCACTCACTCGTCTTTACTAATGTATTGTTGTGTCCAGAATGTGAAACGAAGTGTTGCTGTTAAGCGTGTCACCCAAGAAATGGGAAATGCGTCATGTTCATCTTAAAACTTTTAAGATAAAGAGCTTCTTCTCTCCTCAAGTGTCTCTTTGAGTTAAAGTTGTGGTGCTCCAGGACACAGACGAGGGAAGAAAGCATAAGCGAAAACAAAGTGAATCCTTTCTTCTAACAAAATATGATAAGTATGATGATGAAGTAGGTATATAACAAAATCTAGAGGTATGTCTTCCTCTTTGAACTACAATTTCTCTAGTTCCTTTTAACTTTAACGAGCGCTTCCATCTAATACCTATAATATGTAATTGAAATTAGGTACTGGTTAGGAACTGCCCACATAAAACTACCAAATTTTACAACCTTTCAACTGCCTGGGGTAATATGAGAACATGAGGGTGTAAACACTTAAAAAAATACACGTGTCTGTATAGTATACCTGAACATCCTCTGAAAGTCGGGAATTATAGTTAGGGTCTGTTGGCCCGGTGGAGGTGGTAGATGAATGTAGACCGGTGGAATTATGGGCACTAAGTTGCTTATTTCCTTGGCCTGGTCTGCTTTTACTAATAAACTTTGATGTAGGCATTCGGCTTGATTCATCAGTGCTTCCCTTCCCTTGTCCACGGAACACCATGTAAGCCTATTTGGTTCGAGAGAAAAACAAAAATAGATTATAAATAAAATGTGTATTTTTTAGAAAAACCGGTAGAAAAATATAGAGATTACAAATTACAACCACGACTCCATCCAGCTACATCACGGCAACAACCAAAAGAGATGAAAAATCAAAGCCATGTCATTAGCTAAAAGCATGATTTTTTATCCTAAAGTTAAGCTCACTACAAATATATATATAAGCTTATATAAGCAATAAAACAAACGTTGTACACATGACATGATCAGTAATTTCCGTTCAACAACAAAAATAAAACTCTCCCATGAAGTTCTGATTGGCCAGCCTAAAAATTCAAAGGAAAATCACAAAAGCCACAAAGGGATTTTCTGGAATTAGAAAGTCTATTGAAAGTAGCGGAACACATGAGCGAGTTTTTTTCTTCTAATGTACCACTCGCAGTTTCATTGTAATTAAACTTGGCGTTCAAACGCTTATATACGGCACGGTTTAAGTGTTTGTCTCTAATAAAACAACTCTCAACAAGTATTGCGCATTACAGGACACCACAGATTTGGGAGAAAGTTGAAAACACGCTAGGCGGAACTGCATACAAAAAACCACACATCATAAACCTATGTAAACTTTCTAGGAAATTTGAGTGACGTGATGACACTCTATTTGTCCTGCTTAACATATTACCTGTTAATTGGGTTATAAAGAAAGCGTATCTACATTTTAATTCTCACTAAGTTTTTAATCAAAGATGAAAATAGTAAGGTTAGACTCTCTCATTTTACAAAGTCTACAAGTTTGTAAATTATGTCAAATTTATCCATATCATTTTTCATATATTATTTCACAATAACTACGAACTCTAAGCGCACATATTATTATTAATGTGCCAATTAAAAATGATTGCAAAGGTATATACCATTTTACTAGGAATGGAGAAATGCTGACATCATCAAAAAAAAGTCTGGCGATGTCAGTACTTCGTATTGCTTTTGTTATCAGATGAATCTAAGAAACCGTGTAGGCGGACAACATATCTCCGCTTAATACTAATTTTAAATCCCATAAAAACACAAATAAGCATGATTATCTACTAAGGTTTCCCTCACTTTAGTGTAACATGTAGGATGTTTTGTATATCCACTTTTGTTTTTTCATATAATATATATGTATATTATACATCAAATCCATATATTTTGGACTGTAAATACATATAGTAAACAATTATTTTCTTTTTTACAAACAAAAGTACATATTTTTGTAGTGGGAGTTATCAAAGTCTTTATATTTTATTTGTTTTTCTCTGGAAAATCAATTCGCAAAATATTCAGTATTATCGTCACAACCCGTCTACTTTTTGAAACTGCGCATTTTCTTAACAAACCAAAAAGAATCATATCGAATCCAAAATCTCATATTTCAAAGAACTAACATGATTGCATGGTTGGATGATTTTCTATAGAAAATTCAAACAGTAACTTCTACAGAAAAGTATTGACACATCAACGGTTTCATTGGTTCACTCAAGAGTAAAAATCATTATAAATGCGTTTCTCCTGTAGTCCCGTACTTCCCGTTACACAGTAGTAGAGCAAAGGTTAATTATTTTACATCTATTTAGGCAAGCATATGCGTGCCGTAACGCTCTAAGAGTACTTGCAGAACTTAATAATATGATGATGTGAAGTATAAACTAATTAGTTGTAGGAGTTTTTATGCTTTGAGGGATATTTAACATTCGCTAACATTTTTGCAGTTGTCTTGCGGTAATCACAACCTCCGCAATATTCAGGGAAAAATTATCTCACCCTTGGCTGAGTAGGATCAACATCAAATTATGAGAATCTTGAACTGTTTTACCATTTTTCATGGAGCTTGAAGGTGCGTGGGAACTAACAACCTTACCCATGGGATTTATTCATCCTTTAAAGTTTCCGATGTTATACAATAAAACTGCGTAGTATAACTTATACTGTATAAGTACATAAGTTTTTGGACTAAATTCTACCTAATTTAGTTGTATTTTTTGCATGTAGTCAGTTTTCTAACAGAATTATTATGTATGCTACTCTTTTATATGACCTTTCTCTACGCTCTATTTTTTGAAACGCATTAGGTCAATAATAGGCTCATACTTATGTACTTTCTACGAACTCTTGTGTGTTTGGTAAACATGAGGATTTTAATTTAAATGTATTATATGTACTAGGAATACGTCATCCTTACCAGCGTTTAAACGTAATTTAGTTAACACAACTTTCTACCTTGTACTTAGAGGAAGTTACATAATACAATTTAAAGTACGCATAGTTTATGTATATATACAGGTATTTACCATGTAAATTACAGATTTTTCGTGAGAGATTTCATGACAAAATCGCTTTCACAAGGACTAAGTAGAACACTTGACATAGATACAGATAACAGCAAGGTGTCATGCGTCATATCTTTTGTTGTACGAATTCGTGCTATTTATGAAAAAGGCTAAAAATCACTTGTGTAAAGTAGGCATACGAGTTATACACTTCAGATAATTTTTGATTGAACAAAGACAAGTTGATGATGAGGTGGAGTCAAATTTCACACACGGAATTCTGTTAAGTATTTTGTATTGAAGGATATCTTTGACATTTGGCATACTTTCCAGATGAAAGCATGTTGGTACTCAATTCAGTAAGAGCAGTCATCTGCCAATTTATATAGTATGTCAAGTTCGTTACGTTTTACTGTTGGTTGGTTTAATTATTTTCGCCTGGCTGGTAAGTGTTTTTTTTTCTATACACGCGACAGATATATTATGTATGTACATATTTTTTGTCATCATAATGTCTGGCAGTGTATTTTTACTTGTCAGATTTTATTTTATAATTCAAGTCAGACATAATTAATTCAATTATGCAAAAATAAGTGTCGCGTTCAAAAATCTCCTCCAGCGAAAAAAAACCATGAGCAGGTTGCATATTAAAGTTTTCAAGTTCACACTATGCTGAACATAAATTGCAAACTATGATCCTCCTAAAAATGTATATCAAACGTCCTTGAGATGAATTAGATTTAATACTTGGCTCACTCACATTTTGGGCAACCATTCATAAGGAAGTTGAAGTTCAACTCGTGTAAGAACTTTTTTTGTCAATGACATTCAATTTTTTAGCAAGCGCAGCCAGGAATAAATCTGAAAATATTACTTTTAATAACTTTGCGGTGGATACTTACACGGTAGCCAACAAAGCTGTGAAGCCCTGAATTATAAATAAAGCTTGTTTAGACCTCTCATTCTTTTTCTTTGTCTTTGTTAGTTTTAAATATATAGTTACAGTTAATGTTGGGAAAGCGTAGTTGGAGAAAGTTTATTATGCACATAATTGTTCATGTTCAGCTTGTACATAAATACGTCAACTCCTTCCTCTATAGAAGCATTCCGTCGCTGGAGAACTGTGTAACACATTATTGTGTTCATACTTCAAGTTTTTTCCTACGAAACATGATACATGAATCGAATGATTAAAAGGATTAGTAGTGTCAAACCCAACTTTCCAGAACCCTTGCCAATTTTCTGTCAGAACTTGCCTAAATAAGAGTCAAATCATCTCTACAAAATATCAAAGGCTTACGCTTTCTCTCTCTCTCACTGATGCCCAGGCCATTCTAGGCGAATGAGGATGGCATTATGATACTAATGTTATGTAATATGGATATAAAAGACTGACTACGTACGTGACGTATTACTCACTTTGTATCTTTAATCTACAACAAGCAAGTACAAAGAGAGGAGTTGAATCAAATAAAGAGCAATAAAATGATAGGGTAGCTAGACAGCACTGATAGAAGCGGAAATGTTGAGTCTGTGGTATGGGAATGGAATGATACGTTACACTTTATTTTTAGAACTGTGCGCCATGGGACCATGTCATAGCTGTTGTGTAATTCAGTTACATAATCACTGTTATACAATTCACTAAATGCACAGGGTTTCCTGGTGGTTTCGCCTTATAATCAGTTTAGAATACCAGAAATTATTTTATTATATAGATCATAGTTCTAAATTGTTTCAGGTCAGTTGTATAATGTAAAGGACTTTTTGCATGTCTGAAGTGCGACTCCAAATATAGAAATTCCTTTATTTTAATACAGTGGTACAGGAAGTCCTTGTCGCAAATTTAAGGCTGTATTATTAAAAAATGCCATATATTCATTTATGGATAATAATCCTCAGGGTAAATAAATCGGGGATGACAGAGAAATTAATATTTGAAATCACGCCAAAATATTTGCTTCTCGTGTGGACGACACCTACGCAAACATTCGACGTTTATGAAACTACAGGAAGACCCTTGGATTTTATTCGTACAAGAAACTGTTAAAACGAGAGTTTTAGGAAGTTTTTAACTCTGGCCTCGTTGACTACCCCAGTGCATTCGTTTTGATCATGTTTTGATTGTATGTCATGTGATGTACTTACCTAATAATACAATCCGTAAGGCTTATAATACTTTTTAATATATTTTAGGTGTAGCAGGAATTCCCTTGGAGTATGTAGAAGCTTGGATAGGGGTATAGTAAGACCATGTAGCTTTCTACTCTGTTTTTATTATGTTTGTTTAGATATCGTAACAGTCCGTCATATATTGTAGTGAACTACTGTTAGTAGTACTTATATAATAAGTATATTGCAAACTACCTTGAGCAACTTTTTTAAAAACGGAAGTAACCTCGAGTGACTTTCCACGTGAAGAACAAATGGATTATAAAATGGAGAAAGACAAACAAGTCCTGTATGCAAAGTCAACAAACTTCATCTACGCCACACCATATTTTGTAGTTGCATGCTTTTGACAGATTACTGCAAAATTGTGTACACCTCATATTTTGCCATGTGAAGCACCTCATCTCATTTCGGAGGATTCATATACATGCAACGTGTTCATATCTGAGTTCTCAGATTCACCGGAGGAATCACAGATTTTTCGTCATTTTTCCCAAATGCAATAGAGGACATAACTCTACCAACTATATGCTGCTGCACTTGCAATTTTGTGCTACAGGTATTCATCTTTCATGCATGGAGATAAGTTAGTAATAAACTGTCAAACTTTTTAAACATCAAGGTACCCCGTCACCTACAGAATTGTAATATGCTCCGCTACGAAAATGAGAGACTCTCTGGCATTACTTTTTAACATTTAACAAGATTATCTGCGAACCCAAATATCCAAGTTCTACAGTCACAATAGAGCATGCACTTTCGATGATTGTTTGTATAATGTTGGTTTCTTGCCTTTCTAGATTCATCTATCATCTATAATGTCGTGTTGAAAAGATAAGACGTAAGCACATATACACGCACATACACTCACAATTCTTAATCGTGTTATTGGTGCAGTGCACAAAACTAGTTTTCTTTTAACGAGAATAAAAGTTGGAACGGTAATAATATTTTTATGATGATGATGATAACTATCATCATCAAACACTTCCCATCAACAACAAACTTTTCACAAATTGCCAAGAATCCATAGGAAATAGTTGGAAACGCACTCGATCATACACAATATATCCAATATCATGATCCTTGCAATAAGAAAACGCAGTTTCGGTTCATAATCGCAACTCGGAAGAGTTTGGTTTGGAAAGGAACAAATCCAATCTTCATTAATCTTCATTTGAGCGAGTTCTGAACACATCACAAGCAGAATTATTAGATTTCCATTTTTGTGTTCACGAAAAATCCGTGCTGTACTGTGCAAAGGAGGTGGAATCTGATCGGATTAATATCATTCCCATTTATTACTATTTTATCCTTTGTTCTGAGTCGCTGAGTTGTAGCGGCAGATGACAGAGAAAAACGTACGTAGTAATCTCATTCAAAAATATAAACTTTTACCTCTCTATTAAGTTGTACACATATAAGTATATTTAACAGCTAATTTGTTTAGAAACTTTGCGTATGCTTTATAAACAATTTTTCAATAATCCACGATATATCTCATACGATACGATATAGGCGTAGAGAGAAAGTATAAGTGGATCACAAGAGGACATGAGATTTTGGAGGCGTGAATTTATCAATCTATTATCCTTCAGCCTTATAGCGGAAAAAATAGGTTTTTTCCGTATAGATATCTGTTACATGAAAGAAAGTTACGGAAACCAGAAACAATAGCATGATAACTTTGATTTCTATTTTTACTCTAGCAAATCCCATCAATATATTATGTGCCTATACCCACTTACGTGCACACCTATTTAATGAATATCTTCAATTGTTGTTTTCGCACGATTCATTGGCTTGCCTTTGGAAAGATGGAAAAGTTCTTACAAGATGGAAGATTTTCATCGAAGGAAATTGTTATTTCCTTTGCCAGCTCATAATGAAGTCAGAGTATACATGTATCCTATGGAGTCGGGTATCAGTCTTTCATTTATTATTCAGCATTTTACCATGATTCTTTTATTTCTTTATACAGCTGAAATGAACTGCTACAAAACCAAGCTTTATTGAGCTACCTTAGCTGAGCCAACTTCATATTTATACCACTGAAGCTATCTGTAGGTACACACAAATCCGAAATGCTTATAGGGACGATAAGTAATAGTTTGACTTTCTTTTGTTCATCCACGGTTTCTTCCTTTCCCTTGAAAGTGATTTATGAATGCGAATAAATTTATTTTTCGTGCCACTTTGATATAAAACCGTCGTGTTCATGAAAAGTTACGGAAATACCTCAATTTTCACTTTGCTCAATCTAAGTCGCCTTTCATACCTAAAGCCGATGAGATTTCAATGTGTCAGTTGCATACAATCTTTATTTACTTTTTTCTAGCGAATGGGTAGACTAAGGACAGCACAAACTACATTTTATTAACACAACTTTGAATACTTGTACATATTTTGTAATACATTTTGTAAATGTCATGCAGCAGAACAAACTACTCAGGGGTACATATTGGCATCTCTCACTTACAGACAGGCATTTCGCAAAGCATAACGTAACACAACAATTGGCAGATTACGGGAAACATCCCTGATGTTTCCATTGTTGTTATATAATAATGTTTTGAAATACTATTCTCCGTGTTATTGCACGCTATTGTGTTTGATAATCAGAACCAGAATCATGCAAGAAAAGGTAGTAATGTAATAGGCAGTTTTATGAAATTATGTAATAACCTCTACAAAGGAGATAAATGTCAGTCAACGCTATTGGGCTAACAACCTTGCGTAGGATTTTACTTTAATTTAGAATGTCAAAATACTGTAGCATTTTGAATTTTTAGAAATGATGGTGTATTTTATACTCGTGATATCATGTGTTCTGTTTGATCACTTTTATGACATGCAGTTTGCTTAGAAGTGACGGTTATGAAATGTTCAAATATAAATGAAAAAGAATTTTGGAAATTATGTGGAGCGAGGATATTTCACGTTACCATACTCTGAAATATACTACACATATACATGTATGAACTAATGATAAGTTGTAGTTTTTAAGAAAAAGAAAACATCAGCGACAGCAAGCTAGCATGCAGTAATTATTTATAACTGCCATTCTTACAAGACAAGAATGCACACGTGCTTGTTTATTACTTACTTTGCTTCCAAAAATAAGACAGAGAAGTAGCGTCATTGTGAGTTGAACGTGACAGAAGAAGATAATGTAGAGCAAATCTGGGTTCGCTGGAGACTGAAGGAATAGCCTGGAATAGAAAATAGTCATAAAAAATTAATAGTCAACTGGTTATACTACGCGGAAGTGGTAACATAACATTTTTTGTTCATCAGAGTGTCGAATTTTCAAGTGGGATTCAGAACGACAAGTAGGAAGGACGGTGGGCGTGCACCGCAGTAGATACACGGTATTCCATGATGACACCAACACCTACTCTCAATATTTGATATAGAGTGCAGAAAAAAATGATAGTCATTAAGTTTTAATAACCTCTTTGGTTACTAAATGCAACTTTCCTTTTGAAAGAATGAACCGACGCAGCTATTAGGTATACTGATATCAATAAAGAATTTTCTTTCTCCCGAGTTTATTTACGACATGCATTGTCTCAATAAATAAAACGAAAAGAAAAAAATATACTTATATGTCGCATTGCATTTGTATAGCTCTATTGAAACCCCTAGCGAAAAGGATACCATCAGTTAGACCAGACAAAAAAAATGAAAGTTGCAATCGAAAAATGTATCTTTCTTCCCTCTCCATATCTCTATTAGGCTGTCCAGCACTGAAAGCTTTTAAGACTGGTTTATAATTTACAGGGTATATGTTACCACTCGTACTAGTCATTTTCTAGAGCTATTATTGTACCAAAACGTGCAGCCACACACAGTTCAGCCTACTTCCTGATGAATGCACAAATGTCTTCCATTTGGCCCGTATAGTGAAAGTTGCTGTCAAATAATGCGACCCAATAATAAGTGAACACATTCTAGCAGGACGGTAATGGAGGACGACAGCGTTTCAAATGTATTTACGTAAGGGGCAGGATCAAAACTAGAGAAAGGGGCATAAGATGAAAGTTATAGTATCATTTCGTTAATTAGCTATACGTCGTGGTATTTGCTTTGACGGGATGGGGCAAAGTGGGTAACATGATGGACCGGTACTGCTGAAATTTACGTTGCAGTTGTAAATGAATATATGTACACAACACGAATTGAAGTAGCATCAAACAGAACTTTCACAAATTACACAAAGCGTTCTTTTCAAAGAGAGTTACATTCCGAAACCACAGGTCATACTGAACACGCACTATATACTTGTTACATGAATGTTTTATAGGAAAATATCTGACTACTTGTATTGCTATTAGTTTCTCGCAAAGACAGTTTGAGAACGTGAGATTATACATGTTCTCCGAAAGTAAAATACGTACTCGACGCGCCAAGGAAAACAATGAGAAAATTTGAGAAGAAACCTTTGAAACAGTTAAAAATTATGGTTAAAATTACAAGAGGAATTTTGCTTGTTAGTTTTTCAGTGCGTCTCTAACTAGCACATAGTTTTCAAAAGGGTGGAGACATATAATCCTTTATATTACAGGAAAAAAATAATAATTTCTAAAAAAAATAAGATGGAGTAAGGACATCATTATAATTATCCTTTCACTTTATACATTTTAGTTGAACGTTGTAGCTGCATGAAAGGAATACAGTTTCTATATTCTATAATGAAGCATGAAATAAGGGAAAGACAGAAGAATAATGAGGGAAAGATGAAGAAAAAAATACGATTTGGTGCATAGTTTCGGATCGTTTCGTTGATTGTAGAGTGGAGTTGAAAGTACAGCATGGCAGACAGGCAGCAGCAGAGAATGAGGTCGACAGAAGCACACGAATGACATGAAAATGTACAAGACACAAAAACAAATAAGATTCGTTCATTATTATTTCACTTCCTTGATGTGATCACACAGCATGAGGTACGAGAACGTATCATGACGAAAGGATACCGTTTTAGTTTTTTAGATTAAACCGTTACAAAATGCACCAAGTATACATTATGCATTGCGACTACCAGGAAACTAATGATAAAAATATGAGGAACCTGGGCCGTCCTGAATTCAGAAGTCTTTTTGGTAGATTTTTTAAGAGTTGTAATATGCAATATACATATCCACACCTGAATCACATTATATAGTATTATGCTTACATAAATGTTACATTCTTGTTATTTAGTAAAATATTATTAGGATAGATATCTCATGTAACAGCCAATATTAACTACCGGGAAGACACGTTATTAACTTTCGATGACCTTATTTATTATGCATATTGCACCAAGGATTCTCAAGTTATATGAACACATTTTCATTTTGCCACATATTTAATTTCTAATTTTTTGTAGTTTGTACATTAAAATAAGAATCTATATGCACATCACAGAATTCTGGTCACAAAGAGAGGATTCCTTTTTACTTTGCCACAAAAGTACCTTGCGTTTGTGTTCAAGGTTTTCAAGTTGTGTCCTCTCAGTAAACGCATCGAAATTTTCCTACAAAGGAGCCAAAAAAAACAACACGCAATGCTCTTTCAAGTTCAATTTAGAAGCATATAAACCAAACTAGGAAAACAAAATAAATCTTGACAAATTGTCCCACATTACATAATAACGTGAGTACAGCATACATAGGAAAAGGGCGTAATTTAGGACAACTGGTTATGTAAACTTTGTTTTTTTTCTTTATGCTGGAATTTTCAGAATTGTTGATGGTCGCTTTCCACAAGCTTGGAATTTATTAAAGAAGAGTGTACATGTAAAAAGTATGACCACACTATGAAAAAAATAAATAAAAAGGAGAAAGAAAGCAGGACAGGAAGGAAGATATATAATGTGCAACTTATATGAATGAAGTAACTGGCAGGCGTGCGGCTGTAAGCGTAGGCGCTATAAACAGGAAAAGCTACTTTTCTCAGGATAGGGAAATAATTTTCCATTCCATTTATTTTAAATGAAAATGTCGGAATACATTGGGAAGCTGCGTTTTATATGGTCTGCTAGCTTGGCTCCAGAATAATATGTCAGACTACTTCATACTTCATAATAAAGCACACAATTGTGTAGTTTGTGTCTGTCACTTTCCCTTTATAGCATGAGTACTCTCAAGCAAAATGCTGGCGCTGATTTTTTTGCCAAAAGTCAGAAGTAGGGAAAGACAAATACATGTGTCTACACATGCATATCTATTTTTATTGTTATTATTATTGTTAGGAAATGATCCCAGTGCTAGCCTACGTCATCATTTTAATTTTAATAGTAAACATTAATAATGCATCACGTTCACGTTTCATCTATTTACTTACAGTACTCCAAATTTATTATTTTTTGAGATAAGTATGTACTATGTAACACAGGCCTGAAATACATCACTGACTTAGAAAAGTACGTATATCATATCACATTTCTTTTCCCATCAAACATTATCCTCTACACTCAACCTATCATGCATGTAAGCCAAAACGGGTGTGTGATGGCGAAGGGAAAAGAGTACACAAACGAGCATAACGAATTCTTGATCATAATGAAAAACGTGACAAGTTTGGAAAACTATACGCATGGCTAACTGTCATCATAAATCACTGGATTGGGACAACTGTGATATTATGCTATGTGCGCTACGTTGTGAAAAGCAGTAGAGAAAAAGAGAAAGCTTAACATGGAATGCGATTTGGCTGCCGAGTTTTTGTTCGTTATTTGAGATGAGAAGTTTCAAGCTGCGATAGATTTCAACAACTCATAAGCAAATCAAAATGTATGCCAAATGACATATGATCAGGTATACTTGTGTATACATAAAAGGAAGAGAACAAATATTTCACAATGCTTCCCCATCCTACA
Source organism: Coecobrya sp. COE2 (assembly GCA_027743765.1). NCBI lineage: Eukaryota > Metazoa > Arthropoda > Collembola > Entomobryomorpha > Entomobryidae > Coecobrya > Coecobrya sp. COE2. The sequence continues at coordinate 4,152 of JAHZMV010001317.1, read as the reverse complement.
TAAATAGTTTCACATACATAAATATATTATTTATATATCATAAATAAAATTATTTTTGCTGGTTTACGGGGTTCAAGGTTTATTTGAGATGAAATTCAAATCCCCAAAATAATGTAAAACGTGACTTAGTAGTGTACCGTACGGAAGCATAGTATTTTTCCAGTGATACTCAATGGACGGATTTTTTTCATTACTCGTTTGATGCTTAGGCAGGAACGGAAAATACAGAGGAAGAAAGGGAGGCAGGATGAAATAATAAAGCATCTTGACTTGACCTAGGGGACTGAAATCATAGGAACTTCTTGAGGATTACAAGGCTTCCCTGCATCTACTCGAATTGCGCGTACAAATTATCCGCATTACCTTTATATGTATTAATGTCACATTATATAACCAACTGATAATATATGTATGTATCCTTGTGTAACGATAAAAATTCAACATCCTTTAACTACATATTGCATAAAATGAGGATACGAAATTTGATTTCGCCTGACTTGTCCACAAGAATTGCTATATTGATCCGATATCAAAACTAAACATTAGAATGCTTATGAAAGCAGAGAAAACTCTTTTACATGCCTATATATAGCTATATAACACAACACGAAATAAAAATGCGCCAAATTGTATTTAGATAATATCAGATTATTATCTAGAAACGGTAGTTGCCTTGCAGTAGTGAAATGTATGCCGAATAATGTATAAAATGTTAAGATACAAATAAACGCTAGCTCATTGCTTTGTCATATAAATAGCATCAATTTGTAGAATCCGTAACTTTAATCACCGCTGGAAAACGTAACAAAATGTCGTTATCTCGGTTATTCCATTGCAAACGAGAGAATTAACAATAGCAGTACATTAACTTCCGTTTCTACTTTATTATATGCAATAAATATCAGGTTAACGAAAAGATAAAAATGCCAGATAATGGTAAGTCTCAGCAGCACCAGAGGAACCAACCACCTTTAAATTCTTCGTAACTACATTACTAATACTACCCCCAGCCGATTCCGTCCCATATTCTGGGAAAGCAGAAAGTTTTAAACCATAAAAATATTATCTAGACGGTGCAAACTCGGCTTTATTGCCTTACTTTATGTCGTGTCGTGCTCGTCAGTTAAATTATATTACAGCCAAGTTCATCATTTTAGTGCTAAGGATAATAGGATGAGTGTAAAATAACATTATCTCTTATCTCGACCGACAGTATAGTAAATTTTAGAAGGGAAAGGTGTGAATGAAGGTTTCATAATCGACAAGATTAATAACCAGGGGTATAGTAGAGTGACGTATGGTACACTGCGGTATGGTACTATATATTTTAACCACCTTGTTCATTTTAGGTACAATGGAAAATGCCACGGGCACAAACACGTCGATAACAAAGAGATGCTGTAGAAGAGAAAGGTAATATAACATGCCAAACTGCACACCGAAACCCACTTTGTACTGAATATCATTCTTGCTGTCTCTTTTTTCCTTGCATAAGTTCTAGCCATATTTTTCTAAAGTTTATGTACTTTCACGAAAAAAAAGAAATGCATGCTACATGAAAATAATGATATACCAAAAAGGATAAGGAATATGGATACTACATGTGTCTGCTTTCATTTTGGATTAAATAAAAGGCTTGGCTTGGCTCCATACACGAATAACCGGAGAGAGCACCCCAAGTGGCCAATAAACCATTCCACTTTTTCGTGTATTTTTTTTCTTCTTTCATCATTATCACAATTTTTCCTTCGTTAGACCGTTTCAAGACTCCCTCTGGATAGACAGTTGTTCTAGAACCCTTCAATATTTACGAGCGTATCATATAACGTACAGCCCTTTTTACACAATATTATTTAACTTGTGTGTGTATGCTATTTATGATGTTTTTATGCACAGACCCTTCCGTCCGATATGAGCTCCCGTGCTGGTTTATGCATTTTTGTGGCTTTTGTATTCTTGTTAGTCACAATGGGTTTTGCGATATTCTAAACTATTTGCCATCCAAATTATTCTTTCTTTTTGTTGCGGGGTCCTTGCTTTCGACATTTTCCCATACGTATATATTATTCAGTACAAAAGTGTAATATATGCTTCTCAGCTTCTCGATAAGCTGTAGTTTTCTGGAAAGGTTTACTCTTTCTTTATATTTAGCATCAAGGGACACGATAAAGCCATCCTATTGCTTGCCCTTTGCTTACCTTAAATAAAAAGGGAACAGGATGCTGACGCGAAAGAAGAAAAGTTGGTTGACGATGTTATTGATGCTGATTCCTCTCTTGCCTTTTGAACCTCCTGTGTACATTATGCCTCTTATTGTTTAGCCTCATTTTTCTTGTACTATTTGGTTTCATCGTATTCCCCATTTCCTATGTAATACCATGTATTCTTTCACAGACATGTAATGTATAATATTACTATTACACGTCCATCCATCTCTAATATAAGACACTTCTTGTTTCATCGTGCCTTATCACTCCTATTTGATTTCCGCTGGTACTTCCTCAAGTCTGCTCTTTGACTTTCTCTTTTATTTCATTTTGCTTGCCCATTCCGTTTCTCTTTTATCTTTTTCCTATTTTTCATAGCTGAATGCATCTTGTATAGAATTACAACAACCTTGTTATTTTCAGGCACACACTCGTCATGCGTCTTTCTCTTTGTATTTTTAAGGTTGCTTATACATTACATATCCTTACGTTGTCTGTCATGTCTGTCATAACACAACATGATTATTTATGCGACTGCGGGGGCTGGATGATACCGCTCTACCCCACACATACGGATATCCATTCCGGAATTCATCAGACAGGGTACCTAATTTGCATAACCTTTTGCCCATTAAATTGAAGAAGGTAATAAATATTTAAATAATTTATGCTTAAAGAAAATAAATACTGTTTCATTATACGACTTCAACAAACATACATACGGGTATCAATATTATACCCTGTCCATCTCCTCCACTTTCATCAGATTTAATTAAAATTTCATTTCAGAAATAAAAGGTAGCAATTCGATTTCACTTTCACTTTTGGGAACTATCAAACTCCTACAAAACCTTTAGGTCTTAAATATAGACTCGCTAGGTTCATTTTTATACCTACATCGTACTTTCCCCAGGAACAATTTACAGTTCTGGGCTTTTGTGCTCAGCATTGAGTATGCTTATCTATCTGGTAGCTCTTAAAAATGTATACCACATAACGCTACTACATATTCTCAGACAGCGGTAATATGGTGGTTAGCATCATATAAAAGATTCTAGCGAAAAAAATAACCTAGCATACTGCAGAAAATGGTGTAAGGTCGGTAGTGGTATTGTGGTAATTCGGTAACTATATTCTGTCAGAAATTGGTCGTAAACGGTGAAACTGTAAAAACGACTAGCTATCTCACGAAACCACCATAAGAACGTGCTATACCCAAACACAAAATTCTCTACGCTATCCACACACGGTGCCAAAAAAAACTTATGTATTTTGGCAAGACAGCTGCAAATGGGATGTAATTTTTTTATGTGTGATTTAAAATGATGATAATCACCATCATTATGACATACGGTCTTTTGGCAGGCTTGCATTGCTGGTATTTTAGGGTGATTGTAATTACCTATTATACCGGGCTAATATATGAACATTTTTACTGATGTCGACATAGATAAAGGGTTGATGTGTAAGAATCCCAGACGGAATTCAGAGATTCTGTATCTCCATGTTTGAATTAGTAGCGTCCATGAAGCACGAATTAGAAAATGTAGTATGTTTATAAAAGGATTACCCATTCCTTGTAACTATCATTCTCAAATTGGCATGGTATAGATAAGAGGATGTGATATATACTTCTTCCAGTCACGACGGAATTAATAATGTACTTATCACTTTGTAAAAAAAAGGAACAATGGGATCCATTGTGAGTGCACTTGCGTACCTTGAAATGAAGCTTATTTGGAGATAATATGTGTATATAAAATAGAGAAACTACATACAAGGACTTTCATTTTGAACTTATGAAGCATAGAGTCTTTTCTGGGATGTGCTTTTGGTAGAATTCCGTTAAGGGTATGGTCTATTGGTAACCCCGAAAAAAAATTACCACGCCAATGTTACAAGGAAATGAAAAAAATTTACAAGGAAATTGTAGACTCGCCGGTGG
>JAHZMV010001316.1:0-22310 GCA_027743765.1 Coecobrya sp. COE2 | reverse complement strand
AAATTTTGTTCAAGTAGAGAAGAGTTTGGAAGCTGAAAGCCTCCTGCTTTACTTTTGTTAGGCAAGTCTATTAAACGTAAATGCGTCACTTGACACACAGTTCTCTGACAAAAGTAAAGTGGAGAAAGCTGTAAATTGGACAGAAGATAGAGTTTCGTTTGACAGTTTCAAAAGATTTTTGACAACAAAATATCGTATGATGTACTTGATTAAGTTCTCATGATGATGCTGCGCTCGTAGTATAAAAAGATGATTCATTATATATCGTATCATCAGGTATAGTGATAAATTTCATTAAATATGAAAAGTAATCGATTTTTAGGCAATGCACCTAGACAAAAAGCAAAAAAAAAAGTCAAAAGGTAAAATTGTTATTGATACCAAAATGTTCTCTTTAAAATTTGAAGAGAACGTGTATACGTAGGTAACTAACATATTCCAATTACTTGTATGAAATAGAGCACAGAAAATCATCATCTTTAAAAGCTACCCACTCACTCGTTCCATGTTCAACTGAAAGAAAGCAAGTTTTGTGTATTTCCCGTGTTTTCCCTTTCATCCATTTCATAAGATATACACTATACAGTTTATTATGACATGCTCAACAGGCTGGTTCTTCAAACAGAAGTATTCCAGATTTATTCAACTCAAAGGACGGTAGAGTAGAACTGTATTTTCTATTGAAAATGAATAAAAATTCAATCAAGTAACGAGTACTTCTTCATCACTTCCCCTTTTTTCGATATTGATGCTATCGATCCATCTCACATAATAATATTCCTCCGACATGCATAGCAGCAGTACCCGCGAAGGTTTCTGTTCGCCCACAGAGATTGTTTTCTTTCTTCCAACCTTATGTTCACTTTCTCGACCTACCTCCATATTTTTTAAAGAAAAAGGGGTGGACATTTGTGTGACACAACCCTTTTTATATTATATATGGTTTGGAAAGTTGGATATTTATTGCATTTTCTGAACTGGTCCGTGAACCCTCCCATGGTGTACAACGTGCAATATATATTCGTCTCACAAGAAAAAACACATTTTATTTGTTCCTTGTGCATATGTCACAAAATTGCACAGAATATATATCAAGTCAAATAACTATCGTATTTTTTTCCTGATCGAGATAGTTATCATATTCTTTTATGAAAAAATGGAAACTTGTTCACTGAACCCAACTCCAATAGAATTTTATTGTAGAGATCACCAACATCATCAGCATGAATCATGTTAGGTCGCATCTGTGTCGGTATTCGAAATGGTTGTGTAGTACAGCATTGTTCTTTTGAAGGCAAGTGAACAGATCGAATTGGATACTCCAATATCTCTATATAAAAATCTGCCCAACTTACTTCTGCTTGTTGCCCCAGGCAGGCACATACGAAGCTACAGTTGAGCCAGATGGAAATACTTTTTTGGATAAGAATCTAATTTAACGCGGTGATACCTCTACAAAACGTATAAAACTCAAGATAGAATTTTACGTTGCTTTACTTGTTTGGATACCAGCTATTTACCATCAAATTCATTGAATAAAATATGAAGTCGTTTTTTTGTTTCTTGGAAAGAATTTTTCTTCTTATATCTACCATTTTTTTAAAAAATAAAACAAGGCACGTTTATGATGAAATTTTCTACAAGATCTAAATATTTTTATTCCTTTGGAGGTAGAAAATATGCGTATTTATTTATTTATGATGATGATATATGATTTTGTTGTGAGTGCGCCTAAAATAATGATCTTGTGTCGCTCTCTGTGAATAATGCTTTTGGCTTTATTGACAACATCCGATTTTTCGCGATGACGAAATGCGGCAATTTCCCAACCCATTTCAATCCATATTACCAAAAACATTCTTTTTCCATAACATTTTTCCCAAGCACCAGAGGATGAGATTCCATAGCACGTCGCGTCGTCTCTTGCACTGTCACATCATACAAGTCATGCCAGAATCTTTTGCAATACAATACACAATAGGCACAAAGCAAGAAGATTACGCAACGTAGCACGAACCGAAAAAACAACACGAACACCGACGGGTAGTATGTAATTTTGTATTTGTGCGAATGCCAATTTTAAAATTCCAATTCAGAGGGGGAACGGAACGAAAAACTCTACGAGTTTCTTCGATTTGGACTACAACAGGCTTTCAAGATGCGATATATATTTACGGATAAAAACTAAAATCCATGTTCCAAATAGTATTTGCCGTGATGAATAAGTAGATAAAAAGTAAAAAGCACTATAAGCCAATAACACAATACAGAATAAATGTAAGAAATGGAAGACTCTATCATCCTCCTGAAAATAATATCAGCAGTATTCCCTTGTGACAGTCATAGAAAGCACTCTCTGTTTCTAAACAAGGAATCCCAATAGGATTTTACAAAAATGTGAAGTTAGAAATTTATAGACAAACTATGTTTTGCCTGATTATAATATAATGTATAATTATTGCATAATAACTTCCTTCCACTTCGTCTCTTATCACCACCGTCGCCGTGAACAACAAGAAAAATATAAGAATGAAAGGAGAAACGGAGCAAATTTTTGTGTTCCTGTGCTGGTTGGAATCTTAACAATTTGGCAATACAAAGGTTTTTAGGCTGCAATAATACACAGTTCATGACTCGACTATATTCGCTTAAAATTGTAGTGTAGTTGGCGTTGATAGTCAAAATGAACATATCAGTTTACTGAACATGACACGAGAAGAGTATTTCTCTTATCAGCTTGGAGCAGAAGAAGAGAGAAAATTAGATGCTCAGAGTGCACTTCTTTGTAGGTAACATGGGTATTGGGTATTAGTATGTAAGCTCAAATAAGTTTGGTGCACTCCCACTCATCTTATAATACCTAACTAAGTTTTTCTACTTGAAAAAAGACATACAACCAGCTCTGCACTCTTGTGAGCAGTACAAGCGACTCCGTTTATTATCCTCCCAATTTCACCTGTCACTTGACTCTATACTTGTACGCTTGCATTCCTCGCAAAAAAACTGAGCAACTATAAATATATAATAGCTACATATTATACCATTTAGGTAGAAATAGGATGCTGTGTGTACTGAGTGCTTGTTTGTGACATGAAGAGATCATGATCACGTCAATTAGTTTACTACTTTTTCACTTTGATTACTGCAAATGAGTCACCCATCAAAGAAGGTAATCGTGTGAAGGGAAATTGCGTGTTTCATTATAAGAAAGGAGCAAAAGAAGCATGAAGAAGAGAACGTGTGAGAGGTAAGGGAAGGATAATAAGAAGGAACTGACAAAATTAGTTCCATTTCGTTTGATGACTGATGTCTCGGTGTATGATGCAATGCGTATATAATCAACATGTCAGGAGAAGGTGCAGTTCTAGTTATTGAAAGTACTGTAGTACGGTTTTCAAGGTGCGTGATTATGTAAACGGATCACTACTACTGTACATACCGGAAGGTCGAAGTGGAGCTAATTATATACGCTTACTCTTCTACAACATAACATATACATGTACATATTATATGGTCGAATGCGTGGGTGGTCACATGATGATGGTGGGTGTTACTTCTAGTACTTAAGGAAAAAGTTTTAGCTAACATTAATATTATTATTAGTAGTTCAAGACTTGCATAGAATGCTATATAGTTCTGAAGAAATACTAATAAAATTGTTAATAGACTTGAACTTTTTCTGAGCGAATAAAGTGCTAATTATACTAATACTTCGCTTGCCTTTTGATATTTATACCTGTGCGCCTTATACATATTATGACTTATAATGTTTGTTTTTCTATAAGAGCATATTATCATCATTCGTCAACTGAAAGGATAATATTTTACTTTTACGTCTTAGCTCACATTTTTATACACCAGAAATAACAAAAAGACGGAGAGAGACTCCTCGAGGACATAATTAAAATTAATGGGGGAATCAAGTAGTAGAGGAATAAGACAAGCCGCATATATAAATGTTTGCTTTTCCTGTGTCTAAACGTTAAAAGTTGTACCTAGAAATAGCAGAGTTGGCCATGTTTTTTCTACGTCTCATTTCCTTTCCACCTCAAAACTTATTTCATGGTATAGCTCCTTAACCAGTCATAAAAGGAACACGAAAAGCTTTAGAAATCCCTGGAAAGTCTTGTCCTTCATTCTTATTCTAAACCAAAAAGGCGTAGAAGTAATATATTTTATTTTTGCAATCCGTTCTCTTTTCGTGGTTATTGCCTGCCAGAAAAACCTATCATTTTCTATCATCACTCACGGCTTGACTTTCAGTGAGTCAGAGATGCTAATACCTTACATAATACATAATATATCTATAGACGAGGACAACTTCCACTGCACTCCACACAGAAGGCCATTTAACTTGACTTTAGATGAGATTTTCCCTGTATCCCATTTCTTTCACTCTTTTTTTGTTATTGTTATTCAACGGTCATCCTCGTCATCCATTACCATTGCCTTACTATTCTATTCTTTGTTGTCTGCGCAACAAAAAGCAATAATTGGGAACCTAAAGAAAGAATAGGATATATGGTAAAATGTAAAAGAGAGGAACAACAGAGAGCCGATCCAATTAACGACCAAAAAAGCTCATCTCTCGACGCTGCTTTCTTTCTTTACTCCACTCCCTTAGTAATATTCCAATAGTTTTTTATACCCTTTTTAGGCTAAAGGAATAGAAAACTTACGTAAGTAAGTACAACGTTAGGTCTATGCCCACGGTCACAAAAGGAGAAAAAAGAGTCATTATTTTTTCGTTTCAAGGCCTTGTTTCTTGTTTTTCGTAAGAAGTACATAAATGTAATTGCAAGAAAGTGTGTAGTAATCTAAAGTGCAGCATCATCATCAGCATCTAAATCCTACACAATCATAAATAATCTTGCCTACACTACTGCACTCTCCTAATGATTTACAAGGCAATTATATAGATAAAAGGTAGTATTTTGGTGTTTGAGAAAAAAGAACAAGAACTGAAGGAAAAGTTGCTTTGCTTAGATTTTTTCTTTTGTGAATATTATATGTAGTTTTTTTGAAAATATAAGGTGTTAAAAAGCTTCTCCAAACAATAGACTCAACTTGTACTTAGACCTGAATACATATACCAGAAAAATGTACACGGTAGAAGTATGTATTCACATATAGAAGATGAAGATATAAACTAGTGGAAACCATTAATCCTTCAAAAAATATGGGGAAAGAGAAAGTCTTCAAGCGCTTCTGTGTAGAGTTTAGCTATGAGCTTAAGCAATATTTCCAGTCGACTTTTAAAAAGAAGCAGTTTTAGTCATTTTAAGAGACTCCAACAGCAGCAGCTGAAGACAAAAGAAAGTAAATAAAGCTTTACGTCTTCTGTTCCGTCTTTCACGTTCACACACAACCACCAACAGTCTAGATTCCAGAAAGTAGAGTAGGTATGTATCTCACACACGGAGGAAAACTTTGCCTAAGGGAAAATCACTTTGACTTTGCATAAGTACTCTAGCATGTAGCATATTATAGGTACCTACATCCACACACATTACACATTTTAGCCCGCAGAAGGCGTTTTCTTTTTGAAGATGGGCGATGAATAAAACCAGAAGAGAGGAAAAGGAGCGAATAAGTTCAGGGAAAAGATGGCGATATATAAAGAATAAAAAGTCGTCGTAACGGCTTTTGGTTTTGAAAGAGCTTTTTAAGAAAGTGAAAGAGAGGAACTGAGACTACTACACTTCTCTTTTTCTTACTCACTCTCGCTCTCTACATCGTTGACTGGTAGAGATTACTTGACTGCCGTGAAAGCCATTATTATTGCTAGAGGCATGTCAGTTATTGCTGCTTATATGCAGCTGCTAGCAAAGATATAGTCAATTTTCAGGCCTCAACATCATCGTCTTTGTCGTCTTGCCACTTCGCCATTGATACAATCCATTTCCTTTTCCTTTTTTGCATATACCTAAAAAATCGCTGCTTTGCACTTTTACCATTTGGAGAAAGCATGACGAAGTGAATAGTAAAAGAAGTAGCTTGGATTTTTTGAAGTTTAAATCCGCCCCATAAAACTCCGTTAAGTTGCTAATGTACATAGACAATGTCCGTTTCATTGGACAAAATGCATTTCTGTGTATGCCTTTGGTTTGCAGGAAATTGCTGAATTGCTTTCCAATAAATTTACGCTAACGCTTTAAAATTCTCTCTTTGATAATTTTTCTTTTTTGTGACATTGCTCAAGGGATCAAAACGTTTCTTTGAAAGTTTTGCGTTTCAAGTAAAAAAGAAAGAGAATAAATTACAGAAAGAAATAGATAACAAAAGTGACAAAAGTTTAAATGTATACTTTAGAGGGAAAATAAAAGGGCAATAAACTCTTGATCTTTCCACCATTTTTTGTCCTTTCCATTTCTTGACAGGAATAAACAGGTTTATTACCCTTCATATTTTACTGTCATAATCAAAAAGAAGAGGGATCGAGAACAGCAACACAAGTCACAATCTTGTTAACCATTTTGATGTACGTTAAATAGGTGCAAACAAATGTCCAATAAAAAATCTGGCCTCTATAAAGCTGCCGGTCACACTATTACAACATCAAGCCTTCGGTCTTTCCGCTCAACACAAACAAGTGTAATATTTCTTGTCAGATGAATAAGCCAGGGTAAACTGACGAAAAGTTAGAAAGCGAGTGCAAAAATACTCTGGTCCCATTGGAGATTTCACAGAAGCTTTATGCTTGTTTTACTCTAAAATCTGCGGATGGATGAATGCACCGAAGCACTGAGCGTCCAACTAGCCAGCACCAGTAGTAGTATTAGTAGATGTGCCCCTAGCACAGATAAAGTTTTTCTAGGAAAGCGTATAGTAAACCGTATTTACAAATAAGCAGTCCTTAATGTAAAACAGACTCGATAGACGAAAAAACTGTATCTCATGGTGTTGTCTACACATTTTCTAGCACTCCTGAAGTTAAGCGTGAACCATTTCTAGACAGAGAGAAAACTGGAAAATTTACGGGCTGCAGAATGCATTTGTTTTGTAGGTGAAAACACCGCCTATGGTGAGATAGCATTATCTCTTCTCGCTCGTCAAAGTGTAAAAGCTTTTCTCCTAAGGGATCTAGATTTTAAGCACAACATTTTCACAGCTTTTTTCATTATCATCCCCAACACCACCATCAGGCTTTCTGGATGTCGGAAAGGATATAACGTCCGTAAATATTGTATTTCCCCTTTCCCTTTTGACGAGAAATGTATAGGCTCCTCGTTCCCTTTTCCGCTGTTAATTACGTCAGTGTAAATTTTCATTGGGATCAGGAATGAGAATCGAGATAATGATAAGTTAGTGCATGGACCATGAGATACCACCACGCTGAGACAAACACACTACTTTCTGATTTTATTATTTAGTTTTTGTTCTTGTTGAGAATAATTATGTCTGCTTATAGGAAAAGAGAACTTCTTTCATGGAGAAATGCACGCACACACAAAATATTTTGTGTATTGTATACCTAGTATACGCCTGTTGAGGCATGTAATCTAAAACCATATCATTTGATGATACCGTGATGATGATAATGATTATGGGCTGATTGTTTCATGATGATAATAAATTTTATCTTTTCCTTCTCCTTGCCAAGCGCAAATAAATTCATGGATATTTAGTCCCTCTGGTCGCTGTATAAATACTCAGGGTTGGCTGTGGTGATAATTAAATCGGTTGTAGTGTAGGACACAATTCCTTTAGAAAGTAAACTATTATAGGCTTTCCGCTAGATTTAACAGAGGAGCATCAGTGTGTATAGGTCATTGAGTTATAAAGAGTGTAGGCGTGTAGGTAGAGGAGCTGGAAAATGAGTAAAACTTCTAATTAAACTTGGGAGTTTTTGGGAGAGAAAGAGGTGCATGCAAAATTGTAACTGCTTGTGATGATGGCGTCGTAAAGATAAGGAATTTCATTTCCAGTGCAAAATCACATTAAACTTTTATTCTGTTCTAGTAATATCATTTTTATGAGACCATCTAAATAATATGCACATGTGTAATGTATACATAATTTGATACTGCGATGTTGACACAGAAATAAACTTGAATAAAGTTCATTTATTCTCAGAAATCACATTTCACGTTCGCTCGCAAAAAGAAGATGGAGGAGAGACACGCATAAAAGCAAAGATTCGAGTATAAAACACCAACAACGAAACGAATCTTAATATAATTCCCTCTTTTCATCTTGATTGCAATGTTGAAGATGATGATGACGATGCTGGCTGACGCAGACAACGTTCTCAAATTTCACACGGTATAGTCTTCTTCGTCATTATCGTCATTCTTTGCGAATTTTAAAGCAGAGGCGAACATTAAAACCAGGAAAATGAAGAAAGACGGGAATGTAATGGTAATGTAGTCATAATAATAATCTTCTCAAGGCACAAAAGCAATTTCTAAACTTGTTGAGAGAACATGCTATGCTTTACATATTTTTTGTTGTTGTTGTGGTTTGGTTAGAGAGTAGGGTATTCTGTTAGGCAAAGTTTGATGATCATGTAACAATGCTAAGGTAAACATAAAGTTTACCCAAGGGACTAGACTTTTGTGGCCTAACACAAACTATATATCTTTAAGGTATTCCATATTCATCTACACAAGAGGATGATATTCTCGGCATACTTTCTCCAAGAAAACTCTTTTTGCGCGTACGACGCACAGTGAAATTTTTCTTATTGTTTTTCTGCGAAATTTAAACACTCCAACAAAATCAAAAAGAGTATTACCATTTTTCGAAAGAAAAGCGAATACAAGCAAAGCAGATAATGTTCCGACTTTCTAAGAATCCCGGGTGTGAAATGTTAAAAAAAGAAAAGATGAAAATGTATGAAGCAATTTATAGGAGGTAAATGTAGATAGGGCCGAAAATGTCTCACCTTTTCTTTTTCGTTGTTCCACACGATAATAATCTCATTTTTCTCGTTCCCTTTCTCCTCGTTTCCTTTCTTATGTGTGGCGTATAGTGCTAGTGATATCTTTATTATTTTGTATTCAGAGAAAATTTCACCACTATTTATTGTAAAGGATCATGTCATAATATTATTATTTAATATTATTATTTATCCTGTTTAACGGCAGTCACACTTCCTGGTATAATGTATATGTGCATTATCATTTTCATCACACTGAGTATTATTACAAATGATGATTGTCATCTTCGTCATCACGATCACTAAATATATTGCATTCTTTTGTAAAAGAATCCACCCACATTCATGTTTTACAACTAATAATATTACTACTTTTTTCCTGTAACTTCCGCCTATCTTCTTTTTATCTCACATTTCACCACACTTTACTGTCATTCTTCATTTAACTTCTTTTTACCTCTCCCTCTTTTTTCTCTTCTGTCACTGCCTTTCTCCTTTAGACAGTGTGACACTTCAATAAGCCTGGAAATGAACGGTGGTAGTGAGCTTGTGAGAAAGAAAATTGCATTTAAGACTTGGCTGTGTGTACACACATGGATTTAAAAAGCGACAGTGAGAGAGAGAAAAAGTTTCTCTTGTTCTCTTTTAGTTGTTTTTCCTAAGAAAGTCGTAGTAGTGGTGTGGTAGCTATAAAGTTGTTCCGTTTGTAAGCTAATTCCTTTTGTGCTAGTAGCTATACTGTATACAAATAGATAAATATGTTTTCACATGATGTTCGCGTTGTTGTTGATGATGACGATGAGCTACTTTGCTCCAACTTCCAGCTAGCAGCACACACTTATTCCCACACATATTTTTTTTCTTCACACGTGTGACTAATGTACATGTGTACCTTTATGTACGGCGTATTTTGGTTCCTTTTAAGGGTACGGAGAAAGGAAGAAAGTTATTTTCTATCTATTTTTACACTCCTGTTAGCTTTGCAAGTCCTTTTGCTTGTATATGTGTGAGTGGAGGCAGAGTAGACCTTTTACTACTTTTTATTCTTTCGATTCACATTCAAAGAGCAAAGTTTTTTTATCTTGTGATTTTTCCCTTTTTCACTGTCAGCAGTATTTTTAGCGGGAATGGAAAGAGGAAAGGAGAACAAAATTGCAAGGTACGATTACTAGTAGGAATCGTAGAGGGTGAATCTATGAAACGTAAAGTATTCCTTTTGTTCCAATTCTTTAAAAAAAATGTTCAATGTCTTTCAAAATCTCTGACTCTGCTGTATATCGGAGCAGCTTCAATGAGCAACACAGCAACAGAGACAATAGAGATTATCCTTTTTCCTTGGATTCACCAAGTAATTTTCCTTTTCTCTCAACGACAAAAAGTCACAGACTGAAGAAATGGTCCATTTTGGAGTTACCAACCACCACCCAACATTGACTTTTCAACAGTCTTGTCCTGAAACGGTCAGTCAGTCTCTATCTCCCTATCTCTTGTGCTTTCGCTACGTATTATTCTACAGAATAAGGAAAAGTTGTGTCTAGTAATAGTAATTCGTGGTTTTAAATGTCCCATTTAATTTGAATCTATGGAGCGAAGGATCTACCTATATTATTTTGTGTGTAAAGAAGTAGCTACGCAAATGTAGATGTTTATATAATAGAGTACTCGGAGACATGTTATTATTATGATCCTGATAATGGCACATATCTATACAGGCTTTTCTTCACCCTTTCTCCTTGTCCACCACCATAATAGAGATTGTCTTGACAGTCATATTGTTAAACTTATGCCTTTTAACAGCAGCAGCAACAACAACGGCAGCAGCAGAATTATATATAGTGACCAACCTCACTGCACTTAGATTACAATGGACAACAGTTGTTGGTGGAGTTAAAAAGTGTCAAGTCTGTATTTTACAAGGGAGAAAGTGCCAGCTAAAATATTAACACAAGACACCGCACACGACAGCACCGGGAGTACACAACGAGACACTATAGCTCACTCAAGTAATAACAAAAGGCGCATATAGCTTTTTATTATTAGAATTTCCTGTCGCAGCAACGCAATAATAAAGTCAGTAACAAGTTTTTTATAACGGGTCTTCAATGAAAAGAAAGCCGCTTCTTCTTTTTTCAACAGCTTCCTATATATTTTTCAAAAGTTGCTCGATTATTGTTCCCCGTTCCAATATAATGCAATGTATAAGATGATTGGTATTTGTGGTGAATCGGAATTATTATTGACCTCCGTATGTATTCTCTACTGCGATCTTATGATCTCTTGATCTCTCAACCAAACAAAAGTTACTACCATCACTTCACCCATAACAAAAAACGCAACGCCACATTCCACCACTATTTTTTTCTAAGCTTTCTAAGATATTTTTCAAAGGAACAAAGGATAGATTTTTTGTATGGCTTGTTAAATTTCACAGCAGCATTTTCCCTTCAATAAAAACTCAATTGACTTTGCTGGGTGAGCTGATGAGTGAGTGAAGGAGTATGCGTGAGTGAGTGAGTATATGGGTATCTTGCTTCTTTGAAGACAGCAGAACAGCAACTACTATTCTTACACTGCTGCTCCCTTTTTTTCTCTTTCTCTCTCTCTCTCTCTCTCTCTCTCGCACAACTCAGCAGCACACATATAACCCAGTGCAGTGGTAGTCAACACGGAAAATTTCCTAGCACCAGCGACGGCTCCTACTGCTGCTGTTGCTGGTTGACCGACGCAAAAAGGAGAAAACAGAAGGAGCAGCAGAACAAGCACCAAACAGACCAAGAGACATAATATAGGCAGCTCATATGTTACAAGTTAAGTTCACTAGTTGGAATTGTGTGTGTGCATGTGCTCCGTAATAAAACGCTGGTTCGCAGCTTTCTCCAGAGAAAAAGCAGCAGTGAGAGAAGAGGAGAAAATAAGGGAAAGTTTTCTTTTATGCTAGATCTCCCACGACTCTCAATGCCACGACCACTATACCATCACCACCACCACTGCTATTGCTGCCGTCGCCAACCACTGCTGCTGAATGCTAAGGGAGAAGAAGATACTGCTGTTGAATGAAAAGAAGGACGAGAAGGATGCCAACTTCGAGTCCATTTTTCCTTGGTGGTCTTTCTGATCTTCCTTCTTCCCCTGATACTCTCTCTGGTGTAATAGCGTTAGCATTGCGACAAGAAGGGAAAGAAGTAGTGATTGAAACAAAAGTAATAGTAGTGCTTTCTACTGCACAATCATTTTTTCTTGCGTTGGTCACACTTTTTCTCCCTTGCAAAAAGTTTTTTTGATGGGGAAAGTACAGAAAGTCGTTTCTACCGTGGTATATGGCCTGGATGAAAACTGATACTACTTGGCTTGCAGTTGTTTCAACTTTCTTTGTATGTGTGCTTTTACAATAAAGTTAACTGCCGAAAACAGAGACCATTCACAAGAAGAAAAATTTCGAAAAAAGTGTATGAATTTCTTTCTCGTTCAATTTACTTCACTCTGCATTATAAATAAATCAACAAGAATGATGGCAGTTCATATGAAATAGAGTGTATATTAGGGTATGACTTGTGCCTGCCGATCAAAACATTTTCGATTTCGACGATGAAGCAGATGACAATGTTGCTTTAGTAGTGCTCCTGCTGGGTTGACGATCATCAGCATACCGATATCAACTGAACACCAACTTTACTCGCTTTTACTCTCTGTCTTCCTGTCGAATCTAAACCTAGCATCTTCTATCGCTCCATATAGTTGGAGACTCCATATCGTATCGTATAAACGCCACCCACTACCACTTGTCAAATGAAGAATTGTTGAAAAAGAGAAAATGCTCATTTTTATGGGTTTGGAAAGGAATGTTCAGAAAAAACTGTCTCCAACAGAAATCGCCGCTTGTAGTAGTCATGTAATATTCTACACTATCGCGATTTCTGACTCCAGAGCACCAACAAACCTCTTATGATGACTTACGCGATAGATAGTCCATAGCATTCTCTATGTCATATGTTGCTGCTGTGAATGAAGCTTTCTTCGTACCACGGAGTAGGTATTTACATGAAACGGAATGAACTATGAAACTATGCAGTAAATATAATAGATACGTGCTATAAAAGCTAGTATTAGAAAGCGGTGGAGAAACGCAAGATGAAAGCAAACAACGTAGTAGACCGACCGTCATGGACGTGGTCGTGTCGTACTAAATACTTTTTTGTAGAACACAACGACCAAACCAAAAGTAAAGCCCTCTTGAGTATTATTTTTTGTCTTCTTCTTTTTGCTTACAAATTCTTACCATTGTGTATTATTCATGTGAGTATACATATGTATATGTATGAAAGTAATACGTACGTGTATCTTTCCTCTGTTGTTTTTTGTGCCTATTTTTCTTGTACGAGTTTCTCGCTCCGGCTCAATGCGTTCTGTAGGAGTAGTAGAAGGAAGAAGAGAAAGCACATTGTACGCATATATACATATTAATACAAGTAATAAGAATACAATATAGTGGTAACAAGCCATGCCAATGCGTTTTACTTGCTACCCTACTGTCGTTGCTACTACTGCTGCAAAACATTGGAGAAAGCTTTACTACTCACATGGACTACTTGTTATTTACGAGAGGAAAAAAAAATTATCGTAAGAGTTCTCTTATTTCGCCATGCTTCTTGTTCTACTACTGCCGCTGCTGCTTGTACATACTTTTCTCTAACTTGTCTCCTCCACTACCATTCCATTACTTCTACTTACACATTATTATTACCATATATTATTGCATCACAAGACCATGCAATATACGTTGTATAATAGCACTCCCTTCACAATGTTGTACAAAGAAGCAGCAGCTTAATAAAAAAGACGGCAAGAAAAAATGGTAGTTTTTTCTCTATATGGTTATTTCTGAACTAATATTTTGGATATGTCGCGTTTTGTACAAGAGGATCGATCACAGACCAGCAAAAGCCAACCCAATATAAATAAAGCAATGTGCCGCTGTAGTGTTGACTTTTCTAAACCGTCTTACATATGTATTATTCCTGGAATTACTTATACTGTATCTTGAGTATAACGCAAGGATTTTCAAGTCTGGTGCAAAAAAGTAGGAAAATGTATTTCCTCTTGATGCTCAAGCTTTGCAGTAGTTCTTATTAGAGCTTTCGGCACTTTATATATCTGATATTAACTCATACCATATACAAGTTAGTGGACTTACATACAAATGGTTACAAGCATCGGTTAGACAAAGATGATGACAGGAATGTGACGGCAAAAAAGTCAATGTCTATACTCCAACGCTTGTTATTGGAATGAACTACCCCATTTCTAAAAAATAATAGATATTTGTATTTGGTATGTCATGTCCTGGAATTATGATGTCTTATTTAACTCACTAGAATGGACAAGTATGAGCATGACGATGATGATGATGATGACTGGATTGTGCCTGACTCGTTTGGGATCGAGGCATCTAGCAAAAAAAAAAAAAGAATTCGGAGAATGAACCGCCCTTTTCAATATAAAATATGTTTTAATATGGCGTCTATATTTATGATTTGATTGTGCGGAGGAAGGTGATGGCGATGATGATGATTATGTCAAGTTAAATAAAGTGAGTGAAAGTGGGAAACGTCCCTTGAATGGAGGCTTGATCGAGTAGGAAAGCGGGGATTTCATTGTATAATATTCGGTTTATGCACTTAAGAAAATAAGCAGAACGAGCGAAGGGAGGGATGAACGCTCTAGAAATATTTTTTCATACCTCGAGTCCGTTCTATTTTCCCGGTTTGCCTTTCATAAAAGAAGAATGATCATCCTAGCGTTTGTATTCACTGGTGACTATATAGAATATGACAAGATTGCACCCTGGGAATAAACCACATTTCATCTACTTCTATGCATTTGCTATTATAAGCTTCATAAACTTGCTATCTGTCACTATCATCGCTGGATCGCCGGGGAAAATATTATAGCGTATATATGGCCATAGCATTGTATACCTAGCTAGTATCAAAAAATAAAAGCAAAATTCACGCTTAACTCATGAACAAGGCAAACGTGAAGGCGAAAAGAGAAGGCCGAGATGAAAAGGGAGAATGAGACCGCATTTCCCTTGCAATGCCAAACACGAAGGAATTGCATGCATGGTTTTTTTAATACTGCAAGGGTGTACGTTCGTAAGGAGTGAAATGCATCATCCGTAGTAGCAACGAGAGAAAGTACTTATTCGACAAAATCAACTGAAGTGCAAGGGATTTTTTGGAAAAATGGAAAGTGACTGATTTCCTCTACATTTCTGGTGCATTGGAAAAAAACTTTAGCTCTTGGGGTAACTGGAGTAGTCGTTTGAGTGCTTTATCATCCGGGGAAAGCATATAGGAATTTCAAGGAGAGTATGCAGAAAGTGTACTACGTATTTGTTGGTATACCTAATCATGCATCATGATCGTACACCGACTTTTTTTAGACAATTTGATTTTATGAACGTGTGTGTGTGAGTCGCCTTCACATTATTACGTGGACATACTACTACCACGTAATAATAATCTAAGGTCACGACTTTGTACGTAAAAGGAAAAATACCAAGTCAGCAGTATATTTGCTAAACGACAATGATGGTATGGTCCTTTAGATTTCACAATGCAGCATAGTATATTGTAATATTATTAGGGAATATTTTTTGGACGAAACGGATAAAAAACTGTGACTTGCACAATTTTTCTTTTCTTCGTTCTTCAAATATGTATGTAAATTCATGAATAAATATGTACCTACACTATATACCTATGTATATTATGCTTTACTTTAGTTAAGTTACATACGTGCTTATCAAGAAATAATATATGGTATTATTACCGTTGTACATAAACATGAGTTGTGTGTCGGTTGGTACGTATACGTATAATATATTTTGAAGCAGTTTCGCCTAACGTTTCCGGCACATAACAGCTATGAGCGGTACTACTCCTCCCTCCTAACTTGACTTACTAGTCTGCTGCATGACCAACAGTACACAAAAATATATGAACGATGAACACTACCTACTTACATTTTGTATACCAAAAACTACATTACAACTATTATTTTTGCTGGTTTACTAACAACAAGGCAAAAAAGTCATGCGAAATAAAAATGAACATTCATATATTTTGCTCATATTTTACAATATTAATTTTATATATTATATTGTTTTGGTGCAGTCACTCAATTCACTCTCGATGCCGTAACATATGCCGTCGTTATTGTATATGATACATATACTCTGCTGCTGTGAATAAAATAATATTTTCGCTAAGATTTTCTTTGCTTCCTCTTCCACTTTATAAAGTTTCCTACTTGATATTGAAACGGGAGTTTACAAGGACAAATGAAAGTTTTCGATGGTGTCACTATACAGGCAGCACTCTATTCACAACAGCAACTGTCACAGATATTGGTGCAGTAGACTGCATCAAGGAGAAAATGGTTGTTACAGTGTTTTATGGACTTTTCACGTATATTTATCTTATAGTTGTAACAAGTCAATGTATTGCCATAAGCTAAGCCAAGTCGTTTTTTCTCCATTTTTGCTTTGTTTTGCTGAATAACGGGTTCGCAAATGTGTGCCCTATGTCCTCCCTGTCATGGTCTATGCTGCTCGTTACTACCAGCACCACCAGTCATTCAGAACAAGTGTTGACTAGATAGAGGTATACAAAGCACAGGAACAACAACAAAAATGCAGTGTTGTGTGCTAAAATGGGTGAGAGACCACTTTTACTAATTACACCGAATAATAGAACGAACAAAAAGGAAAATACTACCATCATCGCCATCATACCACCACTGCTTGCTCCTAACAATACCAAACAACAACATTAACGGCAGTGGCAGTTGTAGGAGTCGTTTCGTTCGTAGTAGAGCGGCAGCTGATAATACAATAAAAAGGAAAATTAGTTTGCATTTTAGTCGAAAAGTGCTGCTCTCAGTGAACAACAATTCCACTTTGTTCCTCTCTTGTGTTATAAAACTACCATTAATTTTGCATGTTTTAATGGACATATTTCATTGGAACCTACAAAAAGGAGAAGAATATAGAGATCGGGACAAAAAATGTAGCAACAAGAATGTAGAAAACAGGCAAAACTTTCTGAAAAGTCAGTGCCTTTAATGCTGTCCCTGTCCGCTCAACCACCACCACGATATACTATATACCACTTGATAATAATATATTATTGTTTACCTGATGAAGTTAAATAATTAAGTAGCACAAAAAACAGCAAAAACAACATAATTTTCCTTCTATTCTTCTAAACATGACTACTGTATAGTTACAGGAATTATTTATGAGTGGACTTAAGAGCTTGTGTATTCGTGAGGGGTATAGAGTGTACAGGTAATTGGTATATGTAGTTAATATGTCTTTAGTACTACTTGATGACCACTCTTGTTTGCGAAGAGCTATCATTAGTCTAACAACTAGGTTCACACCACCATCATCATCATCATCATTGACGACGACAGAACCAACATTTTACCGCAGCTGTGTGCTACTACTACTCATTTGGCTACGTAAATTATACGAAATAAGAGCGGTAAAGGGGCAATAAATAGATTAACTATGTTTTCATGCTTTTCAGTCAACTTGACTTTTCCGTGTTACACATGAACTTTAACTTTTTGAGGAAACAGTTTACTAGCAGCCCTTTGAAAAATATTGGAAAGTCAACATTTTCATTAAAAGTTATAATGTAAACCTAAATGATGTATGTTGGAGCTCTATTCATTCTCCGAAAAGGTATACATATGAACACTTCGTTGTATTTGTTCATAAAGACAGCGTGCATAAAAGCTTCACATTTTTCCGGAATTTTCTCTCCGTTTCTCCATATCCTTTCTACTATGTATATTTTATCCACCAAAGTGAAAACGAAGGAGAGAGCGAATGAATGTGAAGAAGGAGAAAACTATTTCCTTCCTGTGCAAGAGTGTCAGAACAGCTATCTAGCAGCAGCTTTGACTTGACTATACAACAACCTATTGCATTATGTAGCTCATTCCCACTTGGCTTGTCTCTTTCTTCCTGTCACTCGCACTCTTTTCTTTCTCTCACTTAAAAAGAAGGACTCTGCATTTTCTAAGCTTGTACTCGCCTGTCTATTTATATATGTGCCAGCCGACAAACATGGTACAGAAGTGAGAGAGAAAAATCGACATGAAAAAACGCCGTGCTGCTGCCACCATGTTCTTTTTGCCAGCACACCGGTGCTCTACGTTTGCTTATGTGTAGATATGCATATTACACTCTTTACAGGAACATAAAAATGAAACTTTTTTCTTTCTTCAACAGTGACACACAAAAGACATCTTTATACTTTGTTGAACGCCATGAACACAGCTCCTTCCTCTCGCTTTCTTTATGTGTATGAGACAGACAGCCTGAGAGAGAAAGCAGGCAATGTTCCTGCTCTGTCATCACCGTTATTATTATCATTACAGCCATAGACATACGCAAAAAAGGTTGCATTGTAAGTACTGCCTGCTTATTGCTTGTTATGATGATGATGATTTTGAGCACTCTGCCACTGGTGAAAGTACCATCATCGTCATCGCCATACCAGAACAAAGTAAATAGTCTGTTGAAAAGCAATAAAAGTGTATAATAATAATATGCTTAAGTGGACTCTGCAGATTTTTTGCTAAAACTGCCTACCACCATCATTATTGCTGATGATGATCTTGAGAATCTTTATTTTGTTCACTGCGCTCACTGTGTACGCGCCTTTATAGTCTCCGTTTGTTTCCGGACAGGAAGCAACTGCAGCAGCTCATACTCACTTTTATTTGTATGTAATATGTGCCCACAAGAAAATAAACAACGTGCTATATTATATGATTATTATTATGAACGTCTGGATTCTCAAGTGGCTATAGGCCAGCCCATTTTGTAAAGAAAAAAGTAGTGCATTTTCAGTTCAGCGGTTTACTAGGTTTTTAGCATGATATAATCGTGTCGTGTCATTATGGTTATTATCGCCCTGAACACACACAAATTGTTGTTTTGTATTGCTTACAATTATTATAATTGCCATATCATAATGTCTCCCGCGATATTCTCCCTTGCATGTTTTGTCTACTGTGTGTTTTTGATCGTGTTACTATTTTCGGATTTTTGTAATACGATGAAGATACCTATTTACGTCTACAAGCAGTCTATTAATTCGATGTGTACTTTTGCTTATGCAAATAGTATAAGTTTCTTAAATGATTTTGTGTAATTTATCTTCCTCTCTCCAGCCAAGAGAATATAGCTGATCGCATATGCGGTTAGTATCGTGGAGCGATATTAAAAATGGCTCATTAAAAATCTCAAGCATTTAATTACAAACGCTCGACTACGATATGCAGCAAGGCCAAAAAATACGTAGCGTACACACTCTCGTCTCGTGTTTGATTTGGCAAACTACTTCAGTAGGCTTCTTGCTGTTTGCCTGCCTCTGTGTTTGTCTTCCTGTAATCTGTTTCATTTTACATCAAGAATTATAATTATTCAAAATCTAATTTTATCTTCCCTGCATGCTCACCACCACTGCTGCTATATCAATCCCTTCATCATACAGCGGCAGCAGCCTCATCTGCTTCTCAATTTACATAGCTAAACAGCACAGCGGTATAGTACCAAGTCAATCTTCTCTAAACATGACAACAATTACTGCAGAACGGATGCCTGAACGGATAAACCAAACATAAAAATGTTATAGATGTATCAACTAGAATTTCGTCATTCATTAGCCGTCACAGGCATCGCATCACATAAAATAATATCATTCCCATCTTCCTTCGTCATCTTTACATCCTCATCTTCATCGTCAAACCCGTTGCGTTATCGTCATTTTCGCAAAAAGTCAAGTCTCCACTTCACCAACTTGAGATACAAGAGCAGCAAACAACAAAGCAACTTAAAGTGAAATGACGTGTGTTTGCCATTCTCCTCTACTTTCATTATTCCATCCATCACAAAATATACATATGTGTGGCCTTCACATCGCGGCTTGTTTTACGTTTTCCAACAAACCTAGTCAAATTGGAGGACTGCTGACAATGAAATGAAATTCTACACAGAGAGAAGGGCGAGTGAGAGAGCAGCTTCATTTCATTGTTTATTACACAACAATATCTCATCAAACCGGGAAAAAGGAATACTATTGACTCTCTGTCAATGTCATTTTATTACCGCATGCCATTAGGTAGCTTACTATTTGCCTTTTCTCGTGTTTACTAAAAATATATTTCGTTTCACAAAGTCGGTATCATTGACATCATCTTGGAAGTAATTTATAATAACCTACACAATCATTCCATTCCCAAATTTCCTCATCCAGTATCCGATATATAATCACGTTATCAGTGTCCCGAAATGAAATTTATACCTATGGATCTTCATCAATCGATCCGATAATTTCGTTGCTAAAGTTGAGGCTTCTTTGATGTGTAATAAATCAAAAACATCAACAACAGCAGTAATCCTGAAATATCCTACTGACAGGGAGGGAGGGTTAAAATATATCACAGGGCCTATCTATTTTATGACTTAAATATCTATGCTGCAACTGACGGGCGGATTGATGTTAGGAGCGATGACGAAGAGAATATAAAAGGATGTTTGTTCAATTTCCTAGAGAGTTTATTGATATCATTTTCTGTTTTTCTGCTCAACACCTTAACCCCACACAATAATGACCTCAACAAAAATAGCCCTACACAACTATCTCCTTCTCATCAGTATTCCATTGACCAACAGCTCGTTACGCATTTTTACTACCTAACTAATCATCATAAAAAAGCTGAAATGTCCACTCTGTGGGATTCCTTAACTATGGTTGTTGGTCCTGGTTCTGCAGCCACAGCTTTTTTTCTTGTTGCTGTTGTACATATATTTAAGTAGAAGTACCAAAGTATGTATAGATCTAGAGATCGGATGCAGCATTTAATGTTTATGCACATTTTGGTTATGTGTGGCTTGTAAAAAGTCGTAAAAAGACATACAATAAAATATATATCTACTTGACTTCATCCGTGCTCATTTCATTAGGATTACTATGTGGAGAATTTAGAGATATAAGGTGAGATGATGATGATGAGATTCTCTTATAATTTTATTGTCATTTTCATTCCAAGCAGTTCTACTGTTCCTGCAGAATTCTGCAGCCTTAATAGCTGCCTCCTGTATAGTTCACCAAAATTATATAAAGCTTCATCATTATTGTCACAAGCAAAAAAGGAGAATAAAGTGGAATAATGAACCGAAAGGTATGTTCTCTGACACTATACTCTAGAATGTTGGGCTTTTCCTATTTGATTGTCAACCTGACAAAGAATTTTGTCAGGAATAATGTAATATTTAAATACAAACGCATGGGGAACCACACACACAAAAATAATATAATCATAGAGAATGCAATGCACATACAGTAAAATGGTCTGATGGTTGCAGTAAAGAAGGAAATTATTACTATGCTGCTGTTTTGTTTGAATTGACTCGCTGGTTGACTGAGCAGAAGAGAGAGTCAGAGACAATATAACAATAACGAGGAAGAGTGGTAGTACTATAAAGGATGGAGTTTTGTCTGCTTCGTTTCACTGGTTTTTACTCCATTTCCGTCTCCTCCACCTACAACTTAATTTCATGGCTTGTATAATATTATAATATTATGATGGTATATTACACGGTGCATTCTTATGAGTTGACTGTGTGCGAGATGAATATGGAGTGAGTTTTTCCAATGTGCACACATAGCAAAAACAGTTAGTTATTTACAATATAAGCAGGCTGTAAACTTGAAATGGCCCTTGGAGACTACTTTATTACGTACAGACACATTTACCTGGTTTACAAAAGCGAACACGTAAAGCTGGTTGGGCAAAATAAGAGGAGGAGAGAAAATGCTTTTTACGTGCTTCCTCCCGGCACATTACTACTTCTACCACTTGCACTAACGGTAAACTACTGCCACCATTTTCTCTGTTGGTGTGGTAGAAGTTGAGTATTGTTTACACGTTTGTCTTTACTGTTAACTTTAATGGGATACTTGTGACTGACTGACTGACTCCACTTCTATATTTTGTTTTCCAGTTGGGAAAAAAGTCTAAGTAAATGACAAAATGTATAGGTATTTCTGTATGATGTGAATATAAAATTACTATGGCAAGAATGGAGGAGCAGATAAGAGAACATAATAATAGACAAGTCAATAACTCGGTTTATTGCTCAACAGAGGAGCAGTTTTAGAGAGAAATGAAACGAAATAAAATACGTTAAATGTGTTATGGAATTTTGAAATTCAATTTCCGGCAGTAAGGCAGAAAAACCACTAAAAATTTAATGTATTAAAATCTGTGATAAAATCATGTATGGAGTTTATCAAACGAGAGGAAATCGTAAAAGTCATAGCACAGCACAGTAGTTTACTTGTTG
>JAHZMV010001315.1:0-12314 GCA_027743765.1 Coecobrya sp. COE2 | reverse complement strand
TCATCAGTCGATATGCAAATAAGATGTCTGCTCGTCGTTCAACAAAAAAGCCGGTGATGAGAACTTTGTCATGGCAATGATATATGGAGATGGATATGTAACGATAAATGTGTGCTGTTATTTGTGCCTTGTTTTCCTTGTCAATATTTAACCATTAAAATGTATATGCATCAATATTTCGTGTTTTATGGTGAATCCAGAAAGCTTAGTAATAATGAAAAAGTAGGTAGATGGAATGGGTAAAGCAATTAAAGTTGTATAACGGTACAATATTCTTTCTTAGATTACATGTAGTCTCCTTTTATTTACACACTCTGCTACCGCAATTTTGCAACCACTTTGTGTTGCCTGTGGTGCTGGAATTCTCTACCAAAGAATTCTCTGGCGAATTCCAACACTTTCCCTTTTCGGGTGGAACATTCTATGTAAATATTGCTCCGCATTGTCTATAATAAATCGATCTCCAAAAATAGATAACGTTCATTAAAACTAATTAATTATTAGGCTAGAAACAACAAGTGTCGTTTCTTGCAATCTCGTCCATCCATTCGTTGCTTCTATTCTTGTCAGCACCAAAATATACTAGGAATTTTTTTCGAACCTCATGTTCAATATTCATTATTATTAATTTTCGCCCGAAAATCAATTTTGAGTGGCACGTGTGGCTATGGAAGTGGTTTACGTTTACAGATTATGTAACGACACAAAAACCATTATTATATATTAACGGGTTTGTCAGCCCGTGTGGTTTATTAATGGCTTTATTGTATATCTCCTCTGATGTGGATGAGGAGACTATTGGTTGGATGACTTCCTGTTTTACTCTTCCAAGCACGTTGAAAGATTCCGGGAAGCTTAGAAAATAATTACGATCGGCTTCCCAGTACTCCCAAGTCGATTAAAATTTTCTCTCCGGTCCTTTCTTTTCCAGCAACCTACTTAAGTAATCAGAAAATGCAGTGTCTTACATAATCACTAAAAATTAGGTAGGTAGTTATGAAGGCAATCTAGTTTCGCGGTATTATAGCAAGGATTCATTATTATTAATTTTCACCCGAAAATCAATTTTGAGTGGCACGTGTGGCTATGGAAGTGGTTTACGTTTACAGATTATGTAACGACACAGAAACCATTATTATATGTTAACGGGTTTGTCAGCCCGTGTGGTTTATTAATGGCTTTATTGTATATCTCCTCTGATGTGGATGAGGAGACTATAGATTGGTTGGATGACTTCCTGTTTTACTCTTCCAAGCACGTCGAAAGATTCCGGGAAACTTAGAAAATAATTACGATCGGCTTCCCAGTACTCCCAAGTCGATTAAAATTTTCTCTCCAGCTGCCTACTTAAGTAATCAGAAAATGCAGTGTCTTACATAATCACTAAAAATTAGGTAGGTAGTTATGAAGGCAATCTAGTTTCGCGGTATTATAGCAAGGATAAAATACAAAGAGTTGCACATTTTCTTTAAATTAAAAAATATATATTGACAAATTATACGGAAGAATTTGAACAATTCCTGTATTCCACATCAGAGCTATCATATTTATTTGGTTTACTAGCACCAACAACGAAATTAGTTGTTTTGCTTAAAATGTGAGGTTTAACGAAAACTACGTCATTGCATTATAGTAACCAAATACTTAGCTGCAGTATTAGTAATCCAACTTTTAATCCAAAATTCTGAATGCTCCCACTGCCTACACACGACATATTACATCCAGGTTTTAATTATTTACTCCTTTCATTCGTTCGTCAAGTCTGCAATCCACCTTTCATTATTTCCGTCATACATCACACCACCTTCGTCATATTTGTCCATCGTCCTTGTTTACCACGTAAGCTTGTATTGGAGAGTTGATGAAAAATATGTACAAAACATTGATCCTTTTGTTGCTGACCAACGTAAATACGAAACTGTTTACCCATTCATTCTGTTTGAAATGAAAATGTGGAACGAATGAAAAAGGATATTACGTCGTTCCAGAAGGATCAGATTGAATCTCCGGCATATCAAAAACATTGAAACCTGGTGACATATAAAAGCATGAGAAGCGTCCAGAGCAAAAAAACAAGAAGAATGTGTTTTTTTTCAAAAAAATGATNGGCATATCAAAAACATTAAAACCTGGTGACATATAAAAGCATGAGAAGCGTCCAGAGCAAAAAAACAAGAAGAATGTGTTTTTTTTCAAAAAAATGATAAAAAATAATATAAAACATAAGTTGTATCTATTTTGGTTCTTACATTAAAAAAGTTGTTGCCCTTTCAAAGGAGGCAGCAAAGGAAAAAGGTAAATATTATTTTGCTGCTACCTTTTTATCATTAAAAAGGAGATTGCGCAATATGTAGATTATTTTTTTCTGTAGTAATAATTATTATACTTTGCGAGGAAAATCAAAAGAATAATGTATAAAGCAAAATGAATGAATGAATGTTAAGCATAGATTTATTATTCTTGTCCGGCCTTTTCCAACAGTAGGAGGCGAACTAGTGGAGAAAGGTATCCCCTGGAGAGCTTAGGAAAGTAGCAGTAGCTCCATTTTCATTATTAATATTTTGTTGTTGCTGTTGTTGCTGAGCATGCTTTTTATTTATTAACATCTTGTTTACTTTGATGTAGCAACCGAGTAGAGAACATTAATATATGTACAAAAATTGTGACATGAATCTAAAAGAGACAAGTAGCGAAATAGCTGTTTAATTTGAACGTTTGAATCTGGCTTTAATTTAAACACCGCAAGATTTTTGTAAAATTTTAATACCGATAACAAATTCGTTCTTTTCTTTTTTAGAAACTATTTTTTGAAAAGTAAGCAGCTACAATTAAATCCAGACGAACTGACAAACACAATAAATTGTTTACGCAGTGCTTACTCTACCTTGTCCATTATAATATCAACTTACGGTTTAACTTTGTTCTTTGCACATATTTCACATTATTATCATTATGATACATTATCTCTCTCCATTCAGTCATCCAACAATCTCTCTAGAACAACCCAAAACAACAAGGCAACTAAACCTCTCTCCCGTCTCCCTAGAGACTAATAACCGAGTATAACAGAGCGGTAGCGAAAAGAAAAAAAAACAAGAAAAACAACTTTTACCTTGTTTTCCCTCTATTCACTCTTCATTCTACGTTTTTTCTCGAAATAATTCTCGTAATCTGAAGAATGCATCTTCTCAAATTTAATACCTTTGTTTACATCTTTTCCATCTCTTGCATAACACTATTCAGTCATCCAACAATCTCTCTAGAACAACCCAAAACAACAAAGCAACTAAACCTCTCCCGTCTCCCTAGAGACTAATAACCGAGCATAACAGAGCGGTAGCGAAAAGAGAAAAAAACAAGAAAACCAACTTTTACCTTGTTTTCCCTCTATTCACTCTTCATTCTACGTTTTTTCTCGAAATAATTCTCGTAATCTCAAGAATGCATCTTCTCAAATTTAATACCTTTGTTTACATCTTTTCCATCTCTTGCATAACACACAGCTCCAAAGTAAACAAAGCACTAGCCATCCAAGTGAAATAATATGTCCTTCGAGAGCGAAAAGCACACTTCTGTCTCGGAGAAAGTGTAGCATACTCAACCGGAAACCATGTAAACATACAGATAAAATATTATTTCTTTCAAAAAACCAGGAAATTGTATTCCCAACTTTTCCCGATCAAATCTCAAGAGACAGAGAAAAAAAGAGAAAGCAACAAGCTTTCCCTTTTTTCCCATGACTATCTCCATCACTATCATCGCGTGCTACTTTTCTGAATGATGATGCCCACAGGTTTGTCCTCCACCCCCACGTCCACCAACGAGAGAAAATATAAACGCAAAAAAGCGAGGAAAACAACAAGTGGTCATGTGCAAACAGGAGTGTAGTTTTGGCGTCATAATATTTATTTTATTTTGTTGTTATTTTTCTCTCTACTGTCCAGGACAGAGTCCAATAGTACGCAGTTCCCCCATTCATAAATGATGAGCTGTGATATTGACATTTTGTGAGAGGCCGAGAGAGAGAGAGAGAGAAAAACTAGGCTGACAATTTACTACGTCGTTTGTAGTCGTAGTAAATAAAATACAAAAATAGAGCTGGAGAAAGCCGGATAAATAAATGGGATTGTGGGGGAGGTATGAGGGCTTATGAATAATACAGATATGATATTACTGGCTGTGTTTTGTTTGATAGTCCATGTTTTGAAGGTATCGTACGATACTGATTTTCGTGAGCATGTGGGTGTCTACATGATCATGGTATGGTCTTCAGAATGAAGTGGTCTCGTTTCTATGTCCATTCTCCTAAAATATGCTACTGCGACGCAGAGAGAGAGAGAGAGAAAGTAAAACTATACCGCAACTGACTGGTTTTTTAAACATTTATTTAGCAAGAGTACCTATAGATATATTACAGATATATTGAAGAAATGTAGAGTGTAAAGGAATGAACATGGACGTAGAGACAAGAGAAGATTGGTTTCTCAGAAAAGATGAGGTGATGTACATTACCACAAAATGGAGGACAAAGTAAAAATTCACTCGAAATTTTTCAAGCAGAACAAAAACAAACGAGACAGTATTTCAGAGTGGAGAAAGTTTGCTCGTAAAATGTTATCGCAGCATACACTTCAGACTCAGCAATATGGCATGTTTACCGCACATTTTTTTGGAAATGCTGGCATCATTCATGTTTAAGGTAATGCAGAGTATTAAATTCATTTCAATAGTTTTCTTGATTCGACGTCCAAATCTAGCTTTTACATACTTACTATTTGGACAGCCCCTTTTCTATAATGTCGCCCATGACAAGATTCCTTCCCTGTTGCTTCCATTTCTTTGCATTCCTTCCGGCGCCACCTTTCACAATTTTCTTCCAGCCGCATGTTTTTGTTTATATTTTTCCCAGACCGTTTTAAGATCTCTCTGAATTCCTTTAAATTCTTCTCATGTCAACCCTTTAGAGCTTTTTTCGTCGTTTCTCAAGAAAAGGTAATAAGTTTATTACGAAACTTTTGTTGGGAGGCCAGTAGCCTTAGCCTTGCTCTGGTTTCCTGAATCGCTTTTGTCTGCTATTTGTGTGGCCTTTGATGTAAAAAAGAATGCTAACAAGCAAAGCCACTTCTGTGTGTTTTCCGCATAATCTACGCCGCACAAGCAGTAAAAGTAAAATAGATCACCTTCGTCGTCATTTTCATACCTACTCTTTCTCGTGTCCCGTCACAATTAATATTTCACCGGAACAAGTATACCTATCTATTCTTACGATGACGAAGAGTGGATGATGACGTGCATTGCATAAAACTAGCAGACTGAAAAAAAATGAAGAATGACTTTTGCGTTGTTTATGTTGTTGTTGTTGTTCTTGTCCGAGCACCATGTGCAACACCGCAAAAGATATTAATGACTCTTCAAACAAAAAGTGATCAGAAGAAGAGGTGGAGGATGAGAAGGAGGGAAATTTTTGGGAGATAAACAACCATCAAGGATGAGCTGATGAATGGATCATATTATTGAGTGGAGTGGGTAGTAAACAAGGTAATAATTAATGGGTTCATTGCTTTTTGACGGTGACGGAAAAGTTTGCCCTTGCGAAAGGAGTGAAAGGAGGGAAAAAATTAATGGACTGTTTAATGACGCGGTTGATATGCAACGGTCGAATATTACTCTGGACGTTGGTCAACTAGGTAGGGTCAACATAGCAACAACTCATGTCTCAATGGGCACCCTATGCTATACCTAAGCGCGCCCCTGATGATGTTAAAATAAACGGCACATGTTTAGTAATCTACTCATCAAAATAGAACCTGGCAAGTATTTCTGGATGAAATGTTTTTTTGCTGTAGGATAAATTATTCAAACTTAAGCATATTGTTTTTGTTGTTGTGGTGCGGCGGCGGCGGAAGACAAAACGGTATAATATGGCGTGCTAATTACCCATCTCAATAGTGACGATGGTTTTCTAGCTCGTGGAGATGATTACGCAAGTTTATAAAGAAAGATGTAAATTTAAATGGTTTATTAGTGCACGTGGAGCGCGTGGAATTGATGAACATGAAGAATAATAATTTCTACTTTGACGGTTGTTATATGCGGTTGGTCGTCATCAGAAAGCTTTTTAGACAATTAATAATTACGACGCGAGAGGAGAGGAATATCGTGATGAAGAGCAACAAGGCAAGTCATCATTACATGGTTCGTCATATCGTCATGTCAAAATTTGTCTGCTTGTTTGGGGTCGTTCATACGCCACGACGTTTTAAAATTATGTCAACATGAAATAATTGAATAATATAAAAACAAAACAAGTAAAATATGTATGCTCTGCAAAGATTCAAAATTAAGAGTACATTTTGCAGTGAATGACCCCCATTTTTACATAACCACGCTTTTTGCCTTTTGGCAGAATCTAGCCGGAATATGAAAATAATATCTAGGTAAGGTAACAACACTGATCATATTCAGGTTGCAAAACCGCAGTAACACCCAACCAGCATCGTTATCCCTCGCACATGCCGTATTTTTTTTGACAAAATATAAACGGCATAACAAAAAACAACACATAATTTTCTACTACTCTACTCTGCTACTATAATATGGTCGTAGTTTTGTGGTGATGAGTGAAGTTAATGACTTTTAATCTTGTACTCCAAGTATTTATATGTGTAGACCTTGTTCCGACTTCCAAAAAACCTTAGCAAGCAGATCTTATGATTTGTTCGTGGTGACGAGTGATAAACAAGCAAAATGCTTTAATTGGTCACGGAAACTTTGATCGTTGTCAGCAAGCTTATGATAATTATAGCTATTATTAAGTATTATTTCAGAGCAGTTAACCATCATTACTCTAATCTGCTCCCTTGTTGACTTAAAAATATTGTAGAATTAAGAATAAACCACGGCGCGTGTATGAACTTTGCTAAAAAGTGGGACCTGTTGTTGAACTAATTTGGAAACGTACCATTGCTTTTATGATATACAGAAAACCTAATAACTAGCGGGCCACCTCAAAAAAATAGTAACTTCATCTCTATTTAATATAGATTATTGGCCAATTAAATTACATTTGTGTAGGTATGCACTTATTTGTATGTTAAAGTGAGGAGCAAATTAAGTAATGATAATGATGCCGTTTTTTTTGTGTGTAAAAAATAGAAGGAATTTGTCCCATCAATAAAATAAATATGCAGGTTATACTGCCGCTGCTGCTGTTGTTATAATATGGTTGGTTTTGGTAGTGAAATTAGAAGGGGAATAATAAATCAAGCGGTATAAGCATTTCCTTTAACGTCATTGCAGTAATTTGAGCAACGCAACGAGTAAAAATGTAAGGGAATGCTATCTACTGCAGCAACAGTATAGATTTTTATTAGGTTATTACATTAATTCAATTATGGAAAGAGGGAATTATACATGCAGTAGTGTGTGTGTGATCCATGTACAGATTTGGAAGAGATAATCAATAAATAATAAAATATGTAGGGGGTTATATGATGGTAGGAAAATGTCGCGATTTACTAGAAAGCCAAAATAAGATTCACAATAAAATTTAACATAAATATTTTAAGCGGCGTCGAAATCATACTCAATCGCAGAAAATTGAAATTGTTCCACCCTATCGCCGTTCTATGTAATCTTCACATAAAGATAATCCAATGATGCAGAGCGGGTTAACAGTGATCTTGTCAGTGTATATGCTTACGCAGCAGAGCTTTATTAGCGAACAATTTTTTGTAGCTCTTTGTATGATAAATGGATTATAAAATAGGTAACGGTAACTAATATTTTTGGCATTCATACAGACGACGATCCTATATCTGCTATTTAGTAATGCTGAACTAGCTGCCATCTCCTATTCTATTGACATACATGGCGATGTCAAAGCAAAGCGGATTTACGCACGTAGACAGATGATGATTCCATATAACACCACTTACAAAATTATTCTATTGTTGCATTGAATTCCATTACCGTATTAGCGCAGGTGTACCCTTTGTCCATCTATTGTCAAGTCTGTCATCGACAGACACAGACAGACATTCTCACAAAAACAGAGTTTTTTCTGTCCCTCTCACTCTATTCGAGCATCACGAATATTTCCAAATAAAAATGGTTTTCTAGACAAAACGTCTCTTGTTAAAATTTGCATAACATTGTGTACGGTTTCTGAATTTGGTTGGATTACATAGAAATTTTTTATGGTTTACCCTGACGGTGTTGTCAATAAATCTGAAATTTGAGATTTATTCCATATTTTTTCATTGTGAAACCAGCAATGTACTCTCTTTTCGGTAGATTGGTAATTCACTGGCTGCATGTAATATTAGCAGTAATAAAAGATTCAATAAGTCTTTTTATCATTCTCACCTTAATTTTTCAATGAGCTGTCCATAAATGGCATGTCAAAAATGTATCTATCTGTACATTATGGAATATCAAGTTCAAATTATTTGTCAGTTTAGCCATTGTATTCTGGCAACTTGATATAGTCAAATAACCATTTTTTGAAATATTAGACATTTTCTACACAGTTGTGTATCATATTGAGGCATGTATGTGTTGCAAAAATAAGTAAAGTGAATTGGGATGAACAGAAGCAGAAATATTTTTTAAGCATTGAACATTTTGACCTTTTTCTTCAAACAAGCGTGCATGATGAAGATAAAGTGAAATGTCATTGAGGCTGTTTCATTATTTCTGCTGCTGCTGAGGGAGATGAAAATGTTTGCGCGTGTGGAGTATATGGTATAAGACTGTTAAAATGTCAATTTTTCCCTTGGCGTTTATGTTTTGCATACAACAGCATCTAAATTCTCGAACATAAAGATTGCTCTCTACAGTAGGGCAAACAGTTTCAATAGCGAATAGCGAGAATGACGCTCTTTGAAAACGCGTGTATAAGTACCTACTAAACTAGAGTTTGCACAGCGAGAGAGAAATGGTTCGTTTTCTTTAGAACGAGAGATTTTCTCTGCAATTGAATCACATGCTTCACGCTTGCACTTATTTCTTCTTATTTTCTATATGAGAATATACGTACGTAGGCTGAAACTCAAGGAGACTGTAGACGTAACGTACTGAACCAGAAATTGCATTTTCCTTTTAAACAAGTAATTTGTTTGTTAAGACGAGCTTTATTGGATTACTTGTATGTGTATTGGTATTACGAAAGCTTCGTTTGTTTGATCACGTTGCAAAAGAAGGGAAAAGAACGTTGTTAAGAAGAATCTAAAAATAAGTTATAACTTAACAACGGCACGGAAAAATTCTTATACAAAATAAGTAATAATGACACTGGAGAAATAACTCATTTTGTGAATAACCCAATTAAAAAGTGTATTTCGAAAAATACTTTGATTTTCAACAGCTACTAACATATCTAATGTCCATGTATGTGAGTAGTATATCGGAAAACTTAACGAGGATAAGTGAAAATGAATGATATCGTCGTCGATCAACAAAAATATAGCTGCTCAATAAATCTAATTAGCCAGCGCGATATATTCCTTTTAAAATATGTACTTATACCCAAAGAACGAAACCGACCTTGTCGATCATGTTCTTATTTTGATATTTATGGCAAATTAGTAAAACTAGTAAATGCATCAATACAAGCAGTAAAGCTATATAAGCTTATCTTTGCCTATTCATCGCACTTGTATTCTTCAAGAACATAAGACAATCAAATAAAACAGAATGCCGTCATTATTTCCACAGACGAAAGAAAAATTATATCGGTTGCAAAATTTGCTGAAAATGATCTTAATATTGTGTCCTTACCCATCCATCAGTCTACCGCTTTATACTGTGCTGTCAATGTTACAATAGTTTTTATGCGATCGTTTTCCATTTTCAAAAACTCGAATGCCGATCAATGAACATGTCTAAATATGTACATGAGTAGTAGGAGAGCGAGCTGCAAAGTGCAGAGAGTACAATTGCGCTGTTCATGAGATCCGTACATGATATGATTTTTAAGGTGGAAAATAACAAACCACTATAAAACTTGATATGAAATAAATATATACGGTAGCAGCAGAAGCAAATGGGTGCTCAAGAAATTGTCCACTTTATGTACAACAATATATACTCTTGTCATTTCACTTTTGGTGCTACTCAACACGATGAACTCTATATGCCTTGTTATGAACTCTACGACGACGATAATGTTCACATCCGCCGCGTCAACTCATTCCATTAGATTCACAATCCAATAAAAATATCTTATTTTCTGATAACAACTTTAACATGCCTATCTACTAATAATAGGTCACTAAACAGTAAAAGTGTTTATTTCATGAGATGATGATGTTTGCCTTGCAGTCTGCGTATGTCTTCACCGCATCAGTTTGGATTACCCGTCGTGGCTGTTTGCCACTTGCATTCATTTTGGTTTCCCACTTATTGTACCGCCGCCGTCCAGATTTTACCAGTTTT
Organism: Coecobrya sp. COE2; assembly: GCA_027743765.1. Lineage (NCBI taxonomy): Eukaryota > Metazoa > Arthropoda > Collembola > Entomobryomorpha > Entomobryidae > Coecobrya > Coecobrya sp. COE2. The sequence goes on along the minus strand of JAHZMV010001315.1, from coordinate 1,877 downwards.
CTCTGAATACAACCCGACCAGTAAATTGTGCAAATATTATTCGCCGTGTGCAATTTCCTTTCTCTCTTTGTGCAAATTTACATTACAATAAAAGCCAATATAGCAAATGTCAACAGTGTTCAGCAGTCAGAACATGATATTTTTCTGGTACAGGAAATTTGTTTCGAGATTTCAAGATAAAATATATAAGAAAATTGAATTACCTTACCGGCACCGTAAAATACCAATTTTTAGTTGGGATCTGAATTCATTCAATGGCATCAGTTTCTACTTTTCTACCAATTTTTACGGCTGTCTACGAATTTTGTAAAAGAATTATTTGCTTAGTTTCGCTTTCACTGGAAGATGTCCTAGTCCCAGTGATTATTTTCATGGAATACATACACAACATCCATTGTATGGTATCAAATTTAATTAAATATTTCAACAAAACCAAAAATAAAATGGATCCCGTTAATTAATTGCTTTTTGTTTTATAACAGGGTGATTAGCAGTGCTGGACTAAAAGCAAAGTTTTTCTAAGCGTAATAATAATAATTATAATATATTTCGTTTTTCAACCAGATAATGTTCTATTTCTGGATCTCATTCAAAGCACGATGCATATAAATGTATAGTTTAGCAGTTTATTTTAAAGTTTGTTGAAATGATGCTCATGCTTTTTCTGAGGATTAACCTTCGAATGACAATGAACAATTTATTCATATGTAACGTTTGACGGAAATTTTCTGAAGAGTGAAGGCTCCTCTTTTTTCATAGTTGGGCGGTGTACATGATAGCAATGACGTTTAAGTTGCTCTGCAGCAATAATACTGGTATTGTCAGGTAGATGAATCCAAGAGAGCAGGAAAGGAAACAAAAAGTGATTTAATGGGTTTTGCGGCCGGTTGAAGGAATAAAATCCATTGAGTAAGTACAGTAAAAATAAATGTTTAGTAGAGTTTGGAACTTTTTTTTAGAATTTCAGTCTGGTGCCAAGAAATTGCTTACTAAAGTATTGAAATGAAATTTAGGATTCTCTAACCAAGCGTATATTTGAGATCGACAACAATGATGTTCATTTCTTGAGACCAGACTGGCATTTCAATAAAAGTATACATGCCTGATGCTATTTATAGAAAGCTTTCGCTAATTCCAAACAGATCAAGCGAAATAACTACTTTTCTTTTTCTAAAATCTCTCTACTTCCAACCACTGCCAACAGACATTGGATTTCTGAGCGGGATTTCCTCGTGATGGAAAATCTCCAGTCAGAAATAATGGCTGGATAAAGTACCACTGCCACCGAAATGAAATGACGTTCATTTCACTTTTACGTTCAAGAACACACGCGAAAAACTTGATGCCAAAGTTCATGATCACATTCTGATCCAGTCTAATGCACATACACAGACAAAAATACACACATTACGTTACTGATGCTTTTCGCCCGATTTTTCCTTTATTGTAGCTTTAGAAATAAAAATTCTTCTGGAAATAAAATAAACTTTGATCCAAAAAACTAACATAAGTAAAAGTAATATTCCATTTTATCCAGAATTTCTTGAAAACTTTTTACTACTTTAAATTCTCTGGCTCAAGCTATTACCTGGTGATGCGGTCGTGACAATGACCTGTGCATGCAGAAGAATCACCTGGACTCTGAACCAGTTTGGTCTCAGCATGAACCAGAAACCTACGCACATGTAATTCAAAACCTGACGAAAAATGTTCCATGTTTCCACTTCCCACTTGCCCTTGTTTCAATCTCAGGAATTTTTGTCAAACATATGCCATGTGATATGAAATGTTAGACTTCCAGAAAAAAGGTATAGCATCATTGTCATAACACGTGCTTCTCAAATCTATTTCGTTTTCCACCATTATCATCGTTTTGC
>JAHZMV010001314.1:0-17658 GCA_027743765.1 Coecobrya sp. COE2 | reverse complement strand
GTTTTGAAATGTAAAAAGTAGTCTAGAAAATAATATATTTTAGGTTTACGTTAAATGCTTTAAGTCGCTCTGGGTCATACTGCTGGGTATCCATTTTATCCTCAGAGTCGTCATCATCATCATCTTCATCCTCTTTATTTCCATTGGACGAGGTTTCATCTTGAATGACTTCATGGTTTGTGCCGCCCCGCTCATTGAGTGACAAAGGACTCTGGAAATACAAGAACAAAAGTGTTTTTAAAACACCTACGTCAAATGACAAGGGCCATACGGCAAAGGACATATCATGTTACAAGTCTGGCATAAAACGAGCAAGAAAAGTAGACAGCAAGTATGCTCACAAAAACGTGAACACAAAATGAATCCTCCCACATAATAATCTTATTTAAAATATACAAAGAGGCAATCCTATTTATTCAGCCTCAATGAATTTCCAAGCTTCTACTATATTAGCTCATCGCTTTCGAAGAATAGAAAGTTTTCACCTTCCCATTCAATTACGCTCATTGAGAACTTTCCGCAACAAAGAATTATTACATTCCCTCAACAGCCAAAATCCTGTGGTAATGCATAAAAATCAATCGTCGACAAGACTGACAAAGCTACAATAATATACTTTCCCTCATTCTACAGAGAGCACTGGATAAAAACCAGAATAACATCTCGATTTTCGATGGTGCCACGTTCTTCTACTGCCATCATTTGTGAAATTTTGTTTACTTACATCCCACAGGGAGCAACAACTCTAATGTACGGTAATCATTCACATAGCTCCTCCACACACAATATGAAAGAAAAACTAAAAGGATCAACAAGACGAGGTACGAAGTGTTGAAACATAATCCAATCTTACCAGCAAACTAACCGTAATGATAACACCACCGTGAACATGTTGCTGTGCGTACGTTTAATGTAGTCTCCTAAACTGTACGCGTAACCCTCAAACAAAACAAAAAGCCACATAAGATACAGAAGCTGGAAAGAGAACAGAGTATACTCATATGTGAGTTCCTTATGCATTTTAAATGAGACAACTTGGAAAAGAACAAGGAGGGGAGAAAAGGGCACATCAATTCCTATCTACAAGGAGGATACAAGATTACAGAATTCTGGGCAACTTCCAGGCTTGTCTACTAACCCTTGCGTTTATACTTTTCTTTTTGGAAAGAGTTACATAATTCATTATTTCTACCCGTGCATATATAGAAATAGAAAAAAATAACAATGATGATGACGATACAAGGAAAAATGGTTGTATAAAGATACAATACAAAGAGAAAAAAGCTGTACAAAAAGACAAGGTACAATGATGCACTTTCCTAATGCATTCACTCACTTGAATGGAGTCGACTCTGATCTAAAAGCATTACAATGTGGAAGTGCAATAGATAATAGTACACATTTATTCTCTCTTTTTTTCTCTGCGAAAGAAAAAAGAGGGCTTTGTGCGTGACAGCAGCAGTGGCAGAGTGGTTTCTTCTTTTACAAGAGAATCCGCCCGATTCCATTGTACATACTCCTAATCTCAGGAAGTAAATAACGTCACATGAATATTGCATCGAGGCGCATTTCCAATCATTTCTCGTTCGAGACAGACGTATGGCGGAAGCAAGAGTTGCGGCCGTACGGCTATATATTATTTCTTATATTACCTTTGATATGCTTGTTTGTGCGTGTTGCATCGCAGTATCACACAAAAAAACAACAATATTCTACGTTGTTTGTGTATTGAATGCAAACCAGAAAGTTGTGTGAGGCAAACCGAATAAACAAACTTTCAGGAAAATGATGAAGGAAATCATAAAAATTCCATAATTTCAGATTGGCGGTAAGTTTTTTCCCCACAAACTTCCAACAGTCCTATCTTGCTCGTTTCATCTGTTCAAGTTTAATGTAAATAAAATGTATTTTTATATGGTAAGGTAAAACTTACAGATTGTTCTCTAAAGTCGTGTTTTCCGTTGCTGTAGACATTATTGTTGGATCCATTCGGTGGAGGTTCCTTCTTTAGTCCTAACGGTTGAAAACCAAGCCAGTCAGTTGCACCGGTTGACAAGTCTGACTGAGTTCCTCCAGCAGAGGCATCCGCCACTTTACTGTCGTTATTATTCTTGGATCTTCCTCCTGTAAAAAAATTAAACAAAAAATTTTGTATTAGAGGCATGTAGCAAAATGTGTGTGCTCTCAGAAATAAGTACATATGATATTATTATTATCCGCATATTTTAAAAGAAACGAAACTGGTTACACCTACTCACGTACTTCAACGTACGTGTATAGGAATGCACTTATAACTAAAGTACACATAGAAATGGTCATACATTATGCATGAGTAACCGGACCGGTGGGAAACACCCGTTTTCTGCTCTTGAATTCCTCGCAACCAAGGAATCTTCTCTCTTCTCTTTGTCTTCTGAACATGGTAACTACAGCTCTTCATCTACATGGTATTATGCTTGGGTAACTTCCCCTCTCTTTAACTGTATATTACGCAAGGATATTATAAAAATTTTGAACGCTTCTTTTTGCTAAGCTTTCTCCCAGCACCGAAAGTCCGCCCAGGAGTTTTATGTTACCAAGTGGAGTAATTCGAGAGCATCTTTTGCTTTTTAACCCTTCCAACCTAACAGGGTTACATGATATCATACCCGGATGCATTCATATGTGAGTCACGTCACGTGTGTGTTAAGGAAAACCTGAGATGTGAACATGCCGAGGTTAAAAAGAGTGGACACTTTATCACAATATTTCGTAGAAATCCTAGATAATTTTACCCACAATGCCCTGGCATTTACTTGCTTCTCAAGTGCCAAAATTAAAATTATCATTGGGAAAAAGTAACTGAGCTAATGTCATTGAATGTGCTTAATTAAATTACGGTTCTTTTGAGAAGAAGCATATCATACATCATCTTTGTCCATATCTAAGAATTGAAACATCACCATACAAGAAAGATGTTTAATGTGCTAATAATATGTTAAAATTCAAGTGGTGTGAGTGCAAATCCTAAAACGTTCCCTTTATTCTGTCATTGAATACACACATGTCGATGCATCAGCCAAGCGAATATTAAAAAAGAATCCTTTCATCGTTGCTAAAGGTGAAAAGTGTACATACCAACCGCGCACTGTGAAGCATACTGACGAGTTTTATTTCATTTCTACATTTTTGCAACTCTCTCTCAATTTCCCACACACCACACATGTAACTTTCACAAAAAATACTGAAGAAGTTTTTGGTGTTACCACGCTACTCCTGTTTTCTGAGTGAACAAGTTGGAGAATAGGGAGACGCACATGGCACGGGGCACAAAGCCATTTGGCAACGAAAAGGCTCCCGTGCTAACAGTAACTTTGTGCTTTTTCAATTCAACAAACAGTCACACAACACCAAAGAAAGGAGAACCTAAACCGTATGGGAAAAGTTCTACAGGGAAAATCTAGATTACCTCATGCGAAGGGAGAGTGGAATAGAAAGTTTTGGTTGAAGTAGTGGTAAAACAGGAGTATAGTCGTAGCTCTTGCTTTTGCTATTTCTGCAAACATACGTTCACACTAGTACCTTCAAAGTCACAAAAATGATAACCATCATTTTCTTTTCCCTCTTGCTCAGCTTTTACTACTGAATAGGTAAACTACAACAGAGAGTGTACTCATATAGAGAGTAGCTGTGCAACGGGTACATTGATATTTCATTGTAAAGAAAAAGTGAAAACTGTGTAGAAGCATATGTCTAGATTCGGCTGGTGTTCCCAGAAATGGCTTAGGTTGGCGTGTAGCAAAGTTGCAAGCATGAAAGCGAGCGAGAAAGAAAAAAACGGAAGAGCAGGAGGAGGAAGTGAAACTGTCGCTGACAGAGGTTTGTTTGCTGTTGCTAAGATGGTGATTTTTCCTTTACTTTTCCCCCTGACGGGTTTCCTTTTTCTCCATCTTCATACCATTACTTCACCCAAAACATATGTATGCGTTCGTACTTTTCTGTGAGATATCATGCCACCGCCACCATCCCCACTACCACCATTTCTCACGACAAGGACCAGGCAACAGCGAGATAAAAGATAAGTAGGAAAATATTTTTCGTTGGTGTAGGAGCGTGTGTGCATACACAAACACACACATACAAAAAATACGAAATAATATGGATGGTGCACAGTGGCAGCAAGTCTAAATGTATCAAACCAACCAATACATAATATATATTGGATGTTGGAAAAGTATGGTTTGGAAACCTTTTATCATCAAACTTTGTGGAAGCTCTTTCCATCTCCCCTAGGTTGTTAGATGGACAAAAGGCTTATTTTTCTATTTTTGGAAAGATTCCGTCCGACCAGTCCATCTGTGCACAAGGACTAGGAAAACAATCCAAAAGAAACTATATAAACCATATTATTATAGAGAAAAAGAGTAAGTGTCATTCAATCCCCTGCTGTGTGACCTCAGGATACTTGACTACCAGAACAGTAGAACCACTGTACTAAATCCTACATTTTAAGAAGAGAAAACGTAAAATGGTTTCTTTTCAGATCGAAACAACAGAGGAAATGTAAATGTATTACTATGTATATTCTTCAGTTTTGTGGTTCTTGGGCTCGACTCTTTTCTGTTTCTCGTAAATAAAGGTAGAAACTATATTGTTTTTCCTGTTGCAATTTGCCTTACAAATATATGCAGTGTAGAACAGAATCGCATAGAATTCATTGTTTTATTAACTGCGAAATTGTTGTATGATGCCAACCAACCAGGTATATGAATATAACTCGTTGATGCCAACGGACAAATTCATAAGGAAAGTATTTACTATATTAAAACAATGAAACAAAATTACCTTTCACGCGATGGTGTTCATGATCTTCCTCTGAGTTTGCATCACTCATGTGGGTATCCTGAAATAAACAAAAGAGAATAGCATTTATTGTATTATTTTATTACACTACAGGTGTATTTTTGAATATAAGATTCTCAGAATTCAACAATTAAATTCTTGAAATGAGTGAAAGCAGTATATAGTAATGTAACAGGCTGGGAATGATATTACGCTTGGGTGAAAGTCATTAAGTAAAATCATATAGGAACTAGGATGAACCTTAAACGTAACAAAACGGGGTTTCTATTAGTTCTTTTGATTTCAGCTCGACATGGACGAAGTCACATGCATCTGAGTTTCCCACTTTAATATATGGTGGCACATAGATACAGATACGTGTTCTTCGTGAACAAACCAAAACAGCTTAAAGCAGAAGACCAATAAGTGGTATTAGCTGACAAGCTTCCTGTCTGTTAAATAATTAATTGCACGTTCTCCAGGGATAACCAACTGAATGGCCTTTCCCACTGTATGTATGTGTGTGTAGATATACCGCCTCACCCTCCTAACCACACTGTATGCATTTCCTCATACCTAAAGTCAAATCATTCCACTCTCACTCACAACCGCTGGAAAGGAGGATTTTATATCTAAGTATATATGAGATTTCGAGATACTCTGCAATATCCGATTTTTTACTATCCACAGTTGGAAGTGGAGTCACTTATTTTACTAAATTGTTGAACCGTTCCTTCTCATCATCTATTCTTAATCAGTGATTACGTCACGCTGATACAAAACAGAAACACACCACCAGATTCTACGATAAAGCAGCTCACATACCGATTATAAACTAGCTCATCTCTAATGCAAAGCTTATTTTCACTACTGCCGTTTACTACACTAAGCGATACAAAACAAATCTTGCAGGTAGCGCAATAAATGCTTTTCTATGTACATATGTAGTAAAGTTGCAGATATCTAATAAATGTGGACTGACTGCTATACTGCTTGAAACTGAAACTCTAGGTGACAACACAATAACATGAATTTAGAATTCATACAACTCAGCGACAATTAAATGAAGAGGAGTCTGAAAATGGTCTCTGTGGGTTGTATTTTTGCTTGCTTCTTCAGCCAATTTCTGGAACCTGCATTCATACGTCATGTAAACCACTCCAAATGTACGGGTACTACCATATACTACTACTACCACCACCACTGCTTCTCCTCTCAAGATAATGGGAGGCAATTAAATTGTGAGAAGAGGGTTAGAGATTAGCACAACCATTTTATCTCCCACTCTTTTTCTCCATTTCCCATATATATTCATGCACAGAGGTCTGTGAAACTACAGAAAGCATTTATTTCCCCAACATGTCTCATTTTGCCGTCTGCCACTCTCCTCCACTTTTTGTTCCCTCACACAAACAAAAAAAGTCTCAGCTAATTTCACACCAACATCAAAGGGGATGCAAATCTGTAGTTGTATATTATTTTGGGCTGTGCTGCTGCTGTAAGTTGTCGAGATTCTGTACTCATGGCAGTATGACAAAAACAAAAGAGGAAAGAATAAATTGGAAGTTTTGAGAGCAAACCGACCAGCATCGTTTTGAGTTGACTGCCTATAAAAGTGAATGCTTCTGCTTCTTTGTTTGTGCACACATCCATGTGTGTGTGAATTTTGCCACAAAAGGGCAATCATCGTCAACATTCCCGTCCTCCTCCTCATCACTTGTGTGTGTGTGGTGATAGTGGTATGCATACCCTTCTCCCAATTTAATATTCAAGCAGTAAAACTGGAAGTAATCCGACAGACCAACAAAATTTCCTTTCATTTGTTTTCACTGTAGGCAGCAAAAAAGAAAGACTGCGAATGTTACCGTGTACTGTGTGCATTCCATCTCGTATAAATATACTCTATACTTTTGTGGCTTGTCATCATGCATAATATTATGGTGGATACATAAACGCTGTGTATTCTCATTTAAACGAAATCTGAAATAAATATGACTGGAACGAGTGATATAATGGGTTTCGTAGGTATTTATGCAGCATCTACATAAACTTGTAGGTTACAACAAGCACGTGAAAACTTGAACACAGTTGTGTTCAAACTGTATCAACAGAGACCTCCTTTAATGTATTCGCCATTCTGTGCCGCTAATAATTATCATACAGCCATGACGCACAATACAACAGAAAGTTGTTAACCCACAACATAATCCGTTTATTTGTAAACTTGAGCCACCACCGTGTTGCGGGCTAACCATAAAACTTTCCTTTGTACTAGAGAAATTGAGTCTTTCATGTTTCTATTTAGTGCGAAATCGAATGGCAAAGAAGTACATTTGAAGACCTGCTGTTAACTATGTTACAGATACTCAAACACATGATTAAAAGAACGTTGAACACTGGAATGGGGCAACGTGGGAAACAATGGCTGGTGCGGATNTCAAACACATGATTAAAAGAACGTTGAATGCTGGAATGGGGCAACGTGGGAAACAATGGCTGTTGTGGATATAAAAAGTACAAAACAAGGTGCATCGACTACTGTACCTTTTTTGTGTGAGAAAACCTTCATCCTAGGCACTCAATTCACTCACCGGGTTAACAAAAGCCATCAAAATGGATTCTGCACTTCTTGGCTATGGGCAAAACTGTGGCAAAACAGGCTTGTAGTAGTAAAGGTAATAGTTTTCCATTAGCAGAAAAGAGAGTGGATTCAAGTTGTGTGGTCGTAATAATAAAGCTACTTGCAGTTCCACAAGGGCTAACAGTTTACCCATGACTGGTATCTTGCGGCTGTACGGTTGTGCGCTTGTATAAGCTATATATTATAGTACCACTATTAGTCGGGAAATTGGAGCACAATATATAGCAAAGACGCAATGAAGAAAAGCAAGTGGAGTAGAAGAAGTGGGTACCGTTTTTTGCGCGGCTGACTGACTACCTACTACTTTACTTTACACGTTAATATTCTCTTGGCTTGGCTCTATTTGTCGGAGGAAATGGACAGAATAATGGCTCCAAGAGATTAGGCTGTCACAGGTCTAATGGAACTAGGTATGCTTTGTAAAGGAGCAAAATGCTTTACATGAAGATATTCGCTTGCTTAAGAGTGTGTAGACAAACAGTATATTAAAATTCCTCAATAATCTACAATGGTATATCACCATTACCGTTTGGGATTTTTCGAAGCAAGATAAAAAGATGAGGTGGAAAGCAGAGATGGTCTATGCTTTCTCTTTTCCCAACTGGTGTGCCTGCCGTTTCCTCTGTACATTTACATTTCTAGAGCAATATTATTTCCGGCGTTGCTTTATTCTCTTAAAGTTTCATGCGGTGGTCCGTACAACAAAATGCTTCGATTGGTGATGGGGGCGATGATGTAGTAAGTAGACTTATATTAACGTTTCTCGGTAACTAGTTGTTATCCTTTTTCTTATGTGACTAGAATACCCGCGTTTACATGCACTTATAAACGGCTCGAGTCACTGATCAACCATACTTTTGTAGGACGGAAAACTTGTTCTCATTGAATCGTAGATCAAAAGAAAATAGACAAAGAATGCGAAGCTATATATGAGTCAATAAGGAAGTAGAAGAGAAAAGTGGAAAACAAAAAAGCTTTCGGGTGACTGAGTCTTTCGGAAGCTAAAGACAAAGATGAGGTTTGTGCACCCCTCTTATCTTTTCCTTCTTGATGTGTTACCAACCAACCCATCTTGTTTCCTTCTACAAAGACTACACGACAAGATATAGTTGTTCCTATATCTATTATAAAGTATTCAAGTAGAGCAAGTTAGTTCATTCACAATAAAGCCTGTGTTTTTTGTGAGATGAAAAACAAGTGAAAAATGGAGGCTCTCATGAGTCGCTCTTTGGACCTTTTATTCCCTTGACACAAACTGAATTAAACTTCAATCATGTTGCGTTCACCGCGAGACTACACTTGGCTTCAGTTAACTGACGAACATCGAAACAAGTCTCTGGAAAATGCTTTATTGTGTTTAACATCGCCGTTTACATGTCTTTTACCATTGATCGTCCCATGGAATATGCCTAGATTGTGTGTATTTATCGGCACATTCCAGTAAAAAATAGACTATTGGCACTACTATGAACCCATCATGAACATTATATAATATATGCATGTATAACACAAATGTAAACAAAAAAAGGATATTCCTACGTAAGAATTACCAACTTTTCTGTGAAAGAATTTGGTGTGTGTGTAACAAAAGAGCATACTTAAATGTCACGAAACGACTGGAAAGCAGGAATAAATGAGAAAAATATTGCTGCACTGTGAGAATGTAGTTCGACAAGCATTTTCCAAACGGAAGGAAAGCCGAAAGCGAACGGAATTTTCCTTTTTCGTTTTGACAGAAAAAGTGACAATAACATTCAAACATTGCCCTGCCCCTGGTGAGTTTTGGCACGTGGATAATGATCCTGCAAAAAATGTCTTAAACTTTCGTAAGTGACTAAAGCTTTTGGGTATAGGTACTATATACACATATTATATACATTCCTATAGAGGATACAAAGTATGTTCAACAGGAACAACAAACAACGATCAAAACTACGCGCAACGCGTGATATTTTTGGAAGCGGAAAGTACTTGTGACGTTTTTTTCTGTTGCTTTTCAAAATGTTTTTCTTTTGCTGCTAATTTGGGGTAACAAGCAAAAAATTGTCACAGGATACAACGACTTTTTGTAAACTTGGGTTGTTTTTAGAACTTTTGTGAATGGAGGCGATAGGAGGCTTTGGATAACGAAAATAGTTTACCAATTACATTACGTAAAATATAATTCATGTTTTAAATACTTTGTTACTAAACAAGTTTTCGACTTTTCCCTTTATTGCTGCTAATGACACAACACAATTGGTACATAATAATAGGGTATAGATACTTTACGCAGAAGCAAAACATTGTACCCCGATAATATATGAATCATTGTACAAGTCCTGGGCAGAAGATATATTATCCCCTGTAAATTCGCATTTGAACATAAAATTGCAAAAATTGTGTTTCAAGATGTATTTTCAAGAACATCCGAATGTCATTCATCACGAAAACTTAGCATTACTCGAATTGAAAAACAATTTTATTGCTACAATACCTACTGAAATGAGTGAAAAGGTATGCCTACCTACAATGTACTTTCATGCTTTGATACCCACGTTGAAAAATCTTGTTGCACGTATATACATGGTACACGCTTACCGGGTATACATGGTTTATTAATATACGTAACCAGAAGTGAGTAATGGACATGCCCTGTGTAAAGCAACTTCAACCTGGTAGGTTTATATGTGCAAACCCTCTATTCCCACATAATGGATTACTAAACTTAACTTCAACACTTTTCTTGACTCGGACTTTTCACTGCTGCCGTCGGTGTTTTTATCTAAATCTCCGAGAAACGAGAAACCATCGTAGCAGTTGAATGAAGTGGATTTGTGCTTTTTCAGTTTCCTGTTTTCGCAAAGTAGTCCTTGATAAAAACATGGGCGCGTGGTAGAGGCAGGGAACAAAAAGATGACTAAAGTTCCTTACTATTATATTATTAGATTTTCTGATTTTGTTGCAACGCCTAGTTTGGGAAGTAGATATAAAATGGGGCATTGTGAAACAATGGTTTATTTTCAGTGCTCTTTTGCATAAGAACATTTGCAAATAGACTGGGTAAATGGCTTTGTAAAGCTTTATCTACAGTTTGCATCAATGCCTGAATTACTTAGGCACGTTAGAAATAAAATCAGAATTCCAGTCAAATACGTAGTATAAAAAATTATCATGATTTGCAAGTGTAATGCTGAGGACATGAGGAAAAGTCTCTATTCTCCGTGCCTATGTATTATTAAGCCCTTCCATTTTCATGAACACGCTCCTTCAAACTCCACACCACAGTTATCAAAAAGAGCAAGAGCAAGCACCCCTTTCTGCCTCCTAATAGGCATGTTCGCCTGCACACACACACACATCAACGCTGCAACTATGTAATCAACTTGTACACTGCGAAACCTGCCTTTAGCTGGCATCATGTAATCCACCTTGAAGGCAGACCTGGGCGTAGTATTAAGAGCGATGAGCGGACTTTCCCTTTAATTACAGATGGCAAACACGGAAAATTATACCAGACCAGGCAGCAACAAACCTACACCGCATCACCCAAAGCTAAAATCCTCTCATTCCTGCCTGCCTGCTTTCTGTTCTGTTTATTGTTGTTACCTTCCTTCCGCGTTAATAAAAAGAGAAGGGTGGTGCGTTCTCTGTAGAGTAGAAGGATTAGGAAAGTGATTAAATGTTTTACAATATGTTCTCATTTCAGCTTAGCTGTAATTACTGCTCACTTTTCAGTTCCCTCTCCATCTCTAATATTCGCTTCTTTTGTTGTGAAACCAATCTGGCAAGGGAGGTGAAAGGGATATCATACACCGCCCTCGCAACTATTAAAAACCTCTCTGTGCTTACGTTTTCGGTGCACAGTGTAGTTGGTAGTAGAAAAAAAAATCAGAGGCATACTAGCGAATACAAGCAGCCTTACAAATCAGAAAATGCTTTACTTTTTCTAACAAAATTCCAAGTCATCATAAACTTCCAAAGCAAAGTGGCTTCACCACGTGAATGAAATAAATGCTCAAGTACATTTCAACAACAAAAAATTGCTGACATACTCGTTTTTTTATAATAAATATATAGAACACTCACAATCAGATCCAGAAAAGGTGGATTAGAGACTAGAGGATAAAGTAATATATCTATAAACGCACCACCATTCAAATACTGATATTATTATGCATGCTCAAGTTTCAAAGTTCAATGACAATGCTGATGATGTCAAGTTTTCCTTATCATTACCCAGTCTCCTTTCAGAGAGTCTAGATTACTTTCATACCATTATTGCATTTAAGTTCACAAGCATAGGCAATGTTGAAATGACGGTGGATGGTGGTGTGGGGCTTGAGTGAGAAAAGGAAGAGAAGGGAGCGATAGAGGATGTTGTGTATGCAAGGGAGTCGTATATAAACTTTAATGATCCTGGTGAAGCTTAAACTTGTCTCTGTGGGTTTCTTCTTCTCCGTGTTCCTCTTTTGCTCCTTTTTCTTCGCTCGTCGCCTTCTCTTTTCGTAACTCTCGCTCCAAGTCTTCTAAACTCGCCTCGAAAACTGCAAGAGATCTGGTGATGATGACGATCATCATCATCATGATTACGACTGTAAGCGGGAGTTAACATCTATCTCTGTGCACTCGATAAAAAAGTAGTATAAAAATGCTGAGAGAGAGAGAACAGCGCTCTTGGTTTTTTAGCTGACATCCCATCATTCCTTTCGTAGATGTTGGCAAAGAAATGCGAGAAGTTGATGCTGATGGTGTGCTAGGAATTGGGAGGCGAACCTTTTTTTACGCTGATTCACTTTACACTGCGTTTTGTGTAACCTTTACTTCCTACATACCTCTCTAACTAATAAAGCCACTCGTGGTGGAATAAAGCGGCACATATTTTACAATCCTTCCAGTTTCTGTGTTCTAGTTGATATTATGTATATTATTATTATGCTTGTATATATGTAAATGTAAACCTTGGAAAATAACAAGGTGGGTAGAGTTTTCTTCTTCAGAAGTCACATATCTGTACAGTTTATCTGTGGTACTTTTCAAGATGATACTTTTTACTTGGCGATTACAATATTACAATGGCGATGTGCATGGTGTTTCTGTGGTATGCCCATTTCACATAATATAACACAAGGGTTTTTCTTCAGAATGGATTTAATGATTGTCAGTGTTGCTCAATGTTATGTCATTTTAAGAAGAGATTCAAGAAAAGCTGCAATGACTAGATCTGAATCAACAAGATCCTGTACCTGAAAACATAAACATTTACCGGGCCACTTTAACCGCAGAAAACACTTTTAAAAGATGTGTCTTACACACGTCTATCACATCACATCATGTAAAGTTTAGTGGGCTTGCATAAACTACTTCTAAATATACATTGACTGCAGTAATGCAAGAAAAAAGTCAAGATAAATGAACAGAATTCAGGAAAGGCATCATCAAAGCACTTTGATACAGACAGTCAAGTCAACCAGTGTGAAAGAAAGTGTTTTCTTCAAAAGCACAAGCTTCTATATCTCCATTCTCTCACATTTCATTTGAAATAATGAGAAAACGTAAACATTTTTCAACACTGAATTTCCATCTTTACATGCCACTCGTTTTCCACATTTTATAATATCCTGCTCCATCTCATTTCAGAATTAAACCATTGGAAATCCTATTACGTTACTTAAAAAATTGCAAAACAAAGATTTTCTGATTTCTTCTATTACCACTAGTTTAATTCTTTTTTGTCCATGAAAAAGGATTTTAAAGAAGAACGGGTAAGAGGAATAATTTAGTTGGGCTAAAGCAAACTGTCTGGAATGGCAATTTTAGTATTTTTCTCAAAATGTTCAGCTCCGCCAGTATACTTTTCTTCCATTACATTGACTGATGATGATGACTTGAAAAAGGTTAATCTGTATGATACAAGGAAAAAATGGAGTCAATTATACCCTCCCATTAGTGGTATAATGTACGTGTACTTCTCTTTATGGGTTCTCTCTCTCTAGCTGGGTATTTATTCAGCTACCAAAATGCTTTGTGTTGGCTAAATACCTCTCTTATTGCTGGAGCTGGTCTTTTAAAAGTGAGAGAGCTTCTTTGCAAAAGCTGTAACATTACCATCAACAGTCCAAAAAACGTAAAGCCCCACATCAAGTAGTTGTTGTTGTTGTTGTATGTAGACTCATCTATCTTTCATCTTTCCCCATCATCACACCACCAAAGCTGCATCATATTATTATTTTTTTGTGCATTTTTCTTAAGTCCGCAAGTAACACTTGTGCTTGTTATGTGCACATCAGTGCACATTCATATTACATATATATAACTTTTGAACAAGCCAACACCAAAAGTTGTGGTGGCATGGATGATGGAGAGGAAAAAAATATTACGTCAGGTTTGTATTAAGGAGCTCATTTTAGTTCAGACCTGCAATTTTTTCACTTTCCTCTTCACAGAAAATAAAAATAATAATGACTATGAAATGGCAGAACACACACACACTGCTCTCTTGTCTCATGAGAGAGAGAAGAGAGGTGCAGTTCAACCCTTTTGGTTTTTATACTTCACCAGATTCAGACGACCGAGTACCACCACCCAACTCATTCGTTACTTCAATGTGTCACTGTCAGCCGAGTGGGCCTGACTATTTTATCTATTAAGAGGCAAGAAAAAAACTCAAGCTAGTTACTTCTTGCTCCATGTCCATGAAAAGTCTTTATTTAAAAAAGTCGTGTACAACCTGTGCATACAAGAAATCGCACAACAGCAATGTATCACTTTGGTGTGCATGGTTAGTAGTGTGGTATCATGAACAACCACACTTTCACTTTCCATTATGATGTCTACCTATATGGCTAATAATCATGCTCTTATTTTTGTGAGTAAACACGATTACGTACTTTATAACACAATGCCAATTTCAGAGAAGGATTAGGATTTTATTCATTTTAGCACGCAATAAAACCTTTTTTGTTTGTTTGTTTTTGTGTGTAATATTCCATTAGATTTCCACTTCGTGGTCAACTTTGGCCTTGCTTCATTAGCTAGTCTAGAGAAATATAATAATATGTAGTGTATATATGATATATGAAGCTTAAAGTTTTGCAGTAGTGGTAGCAAAAGTCGTTGGTCTGATGGCGATAAAATGAAGAAAATGTGAAGCGAATATTTCATCTAATTATAACGAAACCACAAACTTCTCTGTGAACATATTAAGTATTATGCAACAAGCGCTTAACAGACAGATTAAGGTTGTCTGGCGTCTGAATTTTGTCTTTGTGCATGTTTGTCTACAAGCTAGACATATTTTTTCTCAAACTGCAATAATGAGAGTAAAAGCCTTTGACAAGAAACAAGATATTATTATAAGCAAGCAAACCTAACCAATTTAACTAAAAGTATAAACGGTGCCTTTCTTTTTGTGTACTTATTTGTACATGTGCTTAACTTCAAGCATGAACTTTTCATACACATCTTTTTTATGGAACACCTTTCGACAAAGAAAACAACACTGGATTAATCATCCTTTTGGTCGTCCATGATGGTAATGATGATAATCAATGAGCCACACCGTAGATTAGACAAATATACAGACGTGAAACAGCATTTATAGAAATGTTGAACCTGAAATGGAAGAACACCATTGCTTTTAAGGAGAGGTCCCATTAATTATGACACGAGACATTCTACAAGGAAGGGTCGGAAGTTTCAAAAGCTTCCATTATTCGTACACACTGAAAAGAAGTGAAAAGGATGACAAATAAAATTTAAATCACCCTACCATTTGCTTGAGTAGAAACAATTACAAACAATATAATTGTTGGTTTATAACAGCTAGTAAGGAGGTTATTTGATTTAGTGGAAGTAGGGGGAAAATTCCCGGCTGCTGTTGTACAACTGCTTTGAAGAAATTCTTGGAAAATAAATTTATCCAGCTATCGAGTTATGTAATGCGAATTGAAGATTTTTTTACATTCAATACATTTTCAGTCTTTAAAGCGTAATGTATAAATTATCGTGTTGAAAAATAGACTTATCGCATGGTGTATCAAAGATGTTACAAAACCCTTCGTGATATACTTTTGTAAGTTTTGTAACCGTTTCCCTTTATAAAAACATAAATGGAAATTCCCGGCTGCTGTTGTACATCTGCTTTGAAGAAATTCTTGGAAAATAAATTTATCCAGCTATCGAGTTATGTAATGCGAATTGAAGATTTTTTTACATTCAATACATTTTCAGTCTCTAAAGCGTGATGTATAAATTATCGTGTTGAAAAATAGACTTTATCGCATGTTGTATCAAAGATGTTACAAAACCCTTCGTGATATACTTTTGTAAGTTTTGTAACCGTTTCCCTTTATAAAAACATAAAAACACCACATCGGTTCTTTGATGACACCAAAGTTCCAAGTCACTATCATCACAGCAACTCTTGTCTTGCAACCATTTGATAAGTTAAAATTAATGACGTGCTTACGGTAACTGCGTCCGATTTCATCTACACCGTAGCTTCTGATGATGAAATAGGCCTGAAGCGAAAGCTAACTATTAACTAGTACAGATACGTTTTTACCAAAGGCAACTTCACCCTTCATCATCGTCACGTCACAAGAAGACCGACGACGACAAGCCAAAGTGCTAGCGACAATATTTATTCCTTTTTCTTGCACGAAGACAAGCCGACAATATCAAAGGACTTACTTCAACCACATTACAAGGATTGTTAGCTTCTTTCTAAAAAACATTGTATGGTGCATAATAGCATTTTCTATTCACTCACCACATCACAATCACCATTGAATCCTTTGATGCTTTCCTTTCACTTCAAACTACAACTCAGCCGATTTCAATCCCTTTCACTATCCCAACTACTCAGCTCCCTTTCCATGCCCATGTTTTAGCAAATGCATTCATGTATGATAACAGTTTCCAATCATCAACTTAAAGAGGAGCAAGCACCAAAGTAGAGGAAATACAATCATTATTATTGTATTAACTAAAACGTCTCTCGTTCCTCTAATATCCATTTCAAAAGTGTGAGAGCTCCATTTATACCATATTAAGATTGATTTCCATAATAATTGTAATAATAATAATAATAACTTCGTCATGATCATCTCAATTGACATGAATGAGACAGCAGGGGAAGAAAATATATGCGACTGAAATATAGATATAACGACAGTTCCATACTGAATACATAAAGTTTTATTTCCCAAAATAGAGGAAGCCTTGGCGGAGAAACATTTTATGCCGAGAACAAACAAAACACAAGTTAAAATAAGGAGTACAAACAGACAATGTGGAATGGTGTGTCTGTCATAAACGCAGAAAGGAAGTATGAGAAGGGAAGAGCAGAAAGACAGTGTGTGAGAGAGAGAGAGAAGAGAGAAATGCCTGAAATCATTAAGAGATGTAAAAGATTCATAATGACAGAAGAGGCTTGCAGCAGGAGGGGAACATGGAACTCGCATAAAAGTTGAAAAGAAAAAGGAAGTTGTAGTAGTTCTCCCTTTGAAACGCACACACAACTGCAGTGGATTCATCATGAAACGGAGAAGAGATACGAAGCAAAACAAGTACATGGTATAAAGCCTAGTTGAGTCAGGGAGTGATATTAGGTGGGTATTATTCTTTGAAGTGTTGGACACCTTTGCGAGAAAGACAGAGAGTCAGACCAGTCAAGCAGCAGACGCAAGTAACTGACGTTCCCTACTCTATTCCTCTGCCTGCACTCCTCCATTCTCTCGTCTCATCTTTTCCTCTTTTTTTCTGCTGCGTTTCCACTCGTTTCCTTTTTCTTGTGTGCCTCTCCCTTCTCAGAGAGCATCATCATGCCAAAGCGTACATGCACCTTGCTGGATGTAACATTCCAAAGCTTCTATTATATTACCAGTGTTTCCAACTGAAGTTGCGTTTATGTAAAGTCTGTTTCCAAATATTAAGATTTTTGTTATTTTTGTTAAGCTAAAGATTCCATTCATTCGTTTGTCCTACCTTTTGTATTATGCTAATCTCAGGCCAATGAACGGTCACTGAGTTCTTGTAGTTTTTTCGTAGTCTTGTAATTTTCCATTATGATGTGCTACTTTATATTTACTTTGTGTATTTTTGTGCTGCTGCTCTCATGTATAAAAGAGGCAGCGCACTCTATCTTCTTATCTCCAGTACAATTTTGATGGCTGCCATGCACTCTGCCATTTTGACTAGGTGAACCTTCCCAC
>JAHZMV010001313.1:0-20186 GCA_027743765.1 Coecobrya sp. COE2 | reverse complement strand
CTTGAAAGACGGAAGGATCTCCAAGTCTTGACCGATTGCAGTAGGCGTCAAAGGAAACCTCCCGCAAGTCTGAAAAATAATTAAGTGGGAATAAAGAACCAACTCATTTTAAAGAATAACCTTAAAGAGTAAAATTACCTTCCAAGTTGCTAACATTAAATGCCCTGTGCTCGTCATTGGAGGGAGGTTCCAAGGAAGAACCGACAATTGCTTGGTCACAGACATCAGAGCCAAACAGAAGTCCAAGCTCCCTCAAAGTGGTGGCCCACTCCTGACACACCACCGGTAAGGTCTCATCATTTAAAATGGTTTTGAGGACGATCAGATTGGGCATCCATCCCTTCAAAACTTGAAGATGTGCCGGGCTGAATTGGAAGTCAATTTCCAAGTGGACCAATCCCTCGAGCTGGAGATCCTCCATTGCCGGGGAAGTGGTGAGCTCCACTAAATTCCTCATGGGTGGCAACTGACCCTCTCGCAGGAACGCTTTGTACTTGACTTCATTACGCATTTCGTAGCAGAGCAGATTTATCTTGAGAACTTCAAGTTGGGATGTGGCATGCAGAAAATTAAAATTCCCCAGCAAATAGGGTCCTTGAATACGGAAAGACTTGAGGCTCTCAAGGTCTAATGACAGCGGGTGCACCACCTGACGCAGTGATGTTGATGGCATCTCCGAAACCGTGAGGTCTTGCAGTCTGTTCCAAAAAATTTGGTTACGATTCTCTTGGTACCGGTACGAGTTCACGTCAATTGTCTTTACCAACGGTAAGTATTCAACCGGGTGACTGGACTCCCACTTGTAGCATTGTAAGTTACGCAGTCCTCCAATTAGATGATTGACGTGATAGTCAATATTGTAAATGCCACTGTACCATTTTGTGGTCAAATGAAGGCTCTTTAGCTTAAGATTGATCCCGGTGGGCGGATAACGCATTAGGAAAGGGGGCTCGAAAAAGGTGTCCGAGAAGATAAGGTTAGTCATGTTGGGAGTAAGGTCTTCACTGGTCGCGTCAGGAAACATGATTCTTTCCAAAGATACTAGCCAGGAGTTAGAGTCCGGCTCAAGCAAGCAAGCAAGGCATCGTCTCTGAACGTGCAGCCGTCCAGGTGAAGGTATTTGATGTGCGGACTGACATGTTTCTGTCCTGCTCAAGCAAGCAAGGCATCGTCTCTGAACGTGCAGCCGTCCAGGTGAAGGTATTTGATGTGCGGACTGACATGTTTCCAGGCGAGGCTCCACAGGTCCCTCCAATAATTTCCCACAGGCGGAATTTGTAGCTGGAGAATGACCTGGATCCAAGTTTCAAAAAGTCGTTGGAGGGGTCCTCCATCCGCTTTTCCAACTTATCTTTCTTGATCCCTCCTCTTCCTCTTTTCTTTTGGACCACGACAAGGACTGCTTTTTCCCTCCACACTTTCAAAGATCCTTGGAAGCAGGTCCTGCTTGCCAACCGCAAGTTCTTCAGGGAAGCGTAGTCGCAATACTTGGCGACCACTTCCACCACCTGAACAACACAGAAATATGAAACAGATAAAGTGATTTGGTCCACAATTAGTAAAGAGTGGAGTCAGTTAATGTGAACTCACCTCTGGAAGCAGAAATGGGCTCTCCAACTGCAAGCGACCTCTGCTCAGGATATCCATTGCCGGACTTGTTAAGGACACTTTATTCTGGGAACAGTCAACTATCCCCCAAATATTTATTAGAAGGATAAGGAGGGTTGCGAAAGATTGATTAGTATTCAGTTAAACGAGTGGACTAGCAGTGGATGTCTCTTCCTCTCATCTGTCACAGGAAACTGGACTCGACCGCCCCACCACAGGACTCTCACTNTAAGGACACTTTATTCCTCGGAACAGTCAACTATCCCCCAAATATTTATTAGAAGGATAACGAGGATTGCGAAAGATTGATTAGTATTCTGTTAAACAAGTGGACTAGCAGTGGATGTCTCTTCCTCTCATCTGTCACAGGAAACTGGACTAGACCGCCCCACCACAGGACTCTCACTCTGATACAAATAAAATAAATAACAAGTCGGATTTAATGGAAGATTCCAAGAATAAGTTTAACACAGAATTTTTTTATGTTTGCTTTGCTCGCCCCATCCAATAGAATCACTTAACGAAACTAGTTAACTCTGTCAACACAATTATCAGTGGCTCTACAATTAGAAGGGCTGCGGGT
Source organism: Coecobrya sp. COE2 (assembly GCA_027743765.1). NCBI lineage: Eukaryota > Metazoa > Arthropoda > Collembola > Entomobryomorpha > Entomobryidae > Coecobrya > Coecobrya sp. COE2. Next base: position 17,995 of record JAHZMV010001313.1, on the reverse strand, counting down.
GGTGGAGGGTTGTTGTGGCTGTCCGCTGAGCAGCTCAGCCTGAGCTCAGTGTAGTTTTTTTATCCGACCAAAAAATCCGTTAGCGCCGTCCCCGGGGAAGATGAGACACTCGATGGTCCTCCGAAATGCATACATTTTCCAAGCCACCATATATCAAAGTCCCCCAAACAGCTTATCATAATCTGCTAAGCTCACCCGATCTTCAGATAAGCCCTTGTGCAGGTCCTCCCATGTCACCTTCCAATCTGATACCTTCGAGCCCTTCAAAAAAATTTTCGTGGTTATCATCCTAACCTCACGCGCGTTGGTCGTTGGTCATCAAAAAATATTTTTTTGGTGAAGCAGCGCAATTGGTTTTTTTGTGAAGGAAATTGATAAGGTGAAAAGATAAGCTATTATTTTGATGGTGAGAAGGATTGACAAGCCATCATGGGTCACGAGGAAGTGAAGGGGATTCAAGAATTTGAATCGCGCTGAATGGAATAAAAATTAACTAACTTTTCATTCGCTTTACAAAAAAAAATATTTTTTTTTCAATCTAATCAGTCATTTTTTAACTTTTTAAAAGGAATTACTAATTAATTTTAATTAACGCCAGGACTTATCTTGGTCTCCGAGTAGTCCCAGTAACTGTTATAAATAAAATACCGCTTTTTTGTGAAGGCGTTTAATGGACTAGTTAGCCAGTAAAATAAATACACACATTTTTTAAAATCCAAATAAACATTTTTCCTAATTGTTACAGTTTTTAAGGCTTGCAGAAGGACAAAACGCATTCACAAAAAAATTATTCGTCCAAGTTAAAAAAAATCTGTAATTTGTTTCGCATTTATTTTTTGCTTTTCTTAACTTTACAATTTACAAAACAATTTACTGTGGTATCAACATCAACTATTTGTTTTAATTATTACAATTAATTACTGATTTTTTAATCGGGCAGACTAACTAATTTTTTTTGAATGAAATGGATAAGGTGAATAGATAATTAATTAAAAACTACCACGAATTTACATTATCTTTTACATTACAGTTAATTTAACTGACAGGAATTTTAAAACAATAATTTTTAAAAAATAGCCACAATTATCCTTTAACAAGGAACATTATAAATTATTTTCTGTACAATTTTTAACAAAAAAGCACAATTTTTTAAGCCATGTACACTATTCATTTTTAAGTGCTTAGGCTAACTACTTCACAATTTTTTTCTACGTATTTTTTTATAAATTAGCCATGAAATTAAAGTATAAATTATTTAGAGTGAAAAAATTTCTTGCTGCCAGTTTTCGCATCAGACGGAGTAACGGACGAATGGGGTTACAGAATTAGTTTCTGAGGAAGGAAGTGAAGCTGGCCTTCAACATCTGCAAGCCACTCTGAAAGAGACGCTGGCGCTCCTGCGCTTCTGCAAGCTTTTTCGACTGAATTAAAGCAAGTTGCTCGTCTCCATTTTTCTCCGCAAAGATGTCCGGATATTTTAATTTGAACTGGAATAAAAAGGCAATCATCGCTTCAATTAACCACTCTGGTCAAGATCAATAGCGGGTGGTGTGTGTGTGCAGCATCTAAAAATGTTTTAAAATCTGTTGGAAAATAGGTACCTCTCTCAGCATTTTCTTCTTATCCTTCTCGTCAGCCTTTCTAACAATTCCTTCAAAAACTTTCCGTTTGGCATTCAAGGTTGCAGAGTTTTCGCTCTCGAACTTCTCCACGGGCATCCTCAGGCAGAACTGATTTCCAACAGGGACCGTGCTAGCAGCTCTTGCCGTCTTTTTCTTTAGAGAATTTATCTAAAGTGGATGATAGTGGAAACAAATATATTTTTTAGGAATGTTCACGATTTCAGATAAAAAGTGGTTAAAATATTAGAAGCGTTTTGTGCTTACATAATCAGGCTAGGCAGAACTGATTTCCAACCGGGACCGTGATAGCAGCTCTTGCCGCCTTTTTCTTTAGAGTATTTATCTAAAGTGGATGATAGTGGAAACAAATATATTTTTTAGGAATGTTCACGATTTCAGATAAAAAGTGGTTAAAATATTAGAAGCGTTTTATGCTTACATAATCAGGCGGAAGGCCAGCAGCCAGGGATTCCGCGATCCCATTTAATTTGTGAATCTCCTCAGAGGTATCGAAAAGAGTGTTCGAAATTTTTAACGAAGAAGGTGACGAGCTCTATCGCCCTTTCCTGGTCGAAGTTGACAATAAGTGGGATAAAGGTTCTAATCACCTGAAAAAAAAATAAATGTTTTTTATGCAAATAAGATTTTCCCCGCATTTACTGCTTAAGTAGGCAGTTAGGCTGGTTGAATAAAAAAATGTTTTTAGTAGCTTACCTCCTCACTAGACTTGCCAATTTGACGCAAAAACTTTTCATTGAGAATGCAGTGAATGGAGTAGAGGAGACAGTGGAGTACACGATACTTCTCGAAACTCATTAAAGTCAGTATGACCCGAGAGGCAGCAACGGCCTCCTCAACGGCCTTCGTGGACAGAAACACTGCAAAATTATAATAATGTTTTAAATTGAATTGTGTACCGGACAGAAACAAGTGAAAGAAATGATAAAACAAAACAAAAATTCCGTTTTCTAACTACCTCGCTCAGTAGCTGTGGCCGATGACGGCTTCCATGTGAACTCACAATAGCACTTTCTTAGTGCGAGGTACACGTTCAGTTCAACAAGAGGATAGTCAATATTTCGAGAAAACAAGAAATTTTTTGCGTGCAGAAACAGGTCCTTCCATGTGAACTCACAATAGCACTTTCTTAGTGCGAGGTACACGTTCAGTTCAACAAGAGGATAGTCAATATTTCGAGAAAACAAGAAATTTTTTGCGTGCAGGAAAAGGTCCCGGCCCAGACTAGTGTAGTTCACAAAAGAAGGGAACTTAAATCCACTTGTGTTCCCTGTTCAACCATTAAAAATATACAAAGATAGTTTTTAAAAACACCACCACAATTAGTAGTTGCACAAGGATTAATTAAAGTTATTTAAGAAAGTAACTCACATTCAGAAACAATTTCAAGAATGTAATGTATATACTTTGGGAGCACATCCGGTCGTTCGTGGTTAATCTCGATGGTCGTTTGAAAAGAGTCGGTGGAATTCAAATTTCTTACGATGTCCAGGTGGAAATAGTCCGCCGCCCCGAAACAAGCAAGAACATCAAATTGAACAAAGTTGAGAAGCCTAGAAAAAATAGACGGTTACATAAGCCGTTAGAAAAGTTCAGTAAAACATGTCAGTCAGTTGGGATTGAGCTGTTTTAGTGACAGATTCTTTACCTATTCGCGTAAACCGTTTTCCAACTAACTTTCTCACCAGACGGCTCCTTCACTAATCGTACCACTTGAAGGTCCCGGAACGAATGTATCTTACCCTTTAAATCCCCCACCTGCAATGTCAATACAAAAAATGCAATTAGTGTTACAATTAATTTGTTCACTTGTTAGCTAACAGCTAAAAGTGTATTTAGTTAAATGTTGTTAGTCAATTCTTATTTCTCACCTTATCACGCAGATAACCCAGCGGGCGTTGCTTTGTTACCTCATCCACCCAGTGACCGCTCTCAGGAATGATGACCAACCCTTCGTCACTGTCCACCTGTGTTACAATCACGTAAATAAAACGTTTAATTAAATAGTAGGTAAAACAATTAAGTCTAACTATTCCCTAGGTCAATTATCACACCTACCTTGACGCCATGCTTTTCGAGGACCCCTTTCCAGGTGCTTGACACGGAAACAAAATCAAATAATGGCAGATGGGCGAGGGTTTCCCCAAAACCCAACTCAACCAGGACCTCGGGATGCTCCACCTCCGCCCCATTCTCCACCGAAAGATTATTAACCGATTGCGCCATCTTAAAATACTGCCAACAAAATCACAATTTGTTAATTATCTCACCATTATCATTAAAAGTCAATTTATCACCCAAGCAGGTTGCATAATTAAATAATAATTTTTTTACCACTAACCCCCACCGTCAGGACTCAAATTACAGTACTTACGATATTAAATATTTAACGGTGAAGAAACAGGCCAAAAACTTAGGATAATTAAAACTAGTAAAAAAATATTAACGACCAGAAGAAAAATCATGCAAGCACTAGTACTATCCACCAATTTTACTATCCACCAAAATTAATTGTTCTATCTACTTCCCCTTTTAGTGTACTTAAACACGGTTTTTACTCTAATCAACAATTAAAATTAAACCTTACTTTGAGCCCTTTAATTAAACCAGTTGGCTGGTTAAAAATGTCACCTACCCTAAAATTCAGCTGATCGCCAAAATATTATAGACGACCGCAATTATTATCGCTAACTCTTTAAAAAAAATTTTGTTCTTTAATTACCAGTCTAACAGTTAAAAACCAGAAGAAATTTCAACCATCAATAATTAGCAATTATTTTATTAAAGTTGTCTTAACTACTCACACTTGTTCGCCTGTTAATTTACAAAAAGGTGAAGATTATGTATATCTATGTATGTATATGTATGTACATGGGTAACTGTGATACAAGGAAAGACACTTGAATAAAGATCAGTTTGAAGTTTGAAGTTTGAAGTTTAAAAAGACGGGGATGGGGGGTCCTCCTCTCTCCTATCTAGCAACCCTGTATCTTCTTCACACCTGCAACAAGCCGAAAGACACTTTGAGAGTTGAGTAATAGGGGGCCATTCAAATAGTACGTTTCGCGAAAAATATAATAATTTCGACCCACACCCCTCCCAATGTTACACGATTTAACATTACATAACAGGGCAAATTAACATGGATGTTTCCCTTTCTCCAGACCTTCCTCTACCGCCAGGTGAGTAACGTACTATGTGGATGGCCCCAAGAGTGAGTTAGACCCCAAGTGCCGACTCTGTCTGGCCGACAACGAGACGAGACAGGTGTGTAGTGACGAAAGCAGCCAAACTCCACGCATGTGACAGAGTTCAGCTGAGGCACTGACCTTCTCATTTCATTCGCGGCTGAGGTCGTCGTCGCAAAACTTGGACCACTATAGCTTTTACAAGTTAACTGAAGAAGTCAGCTGAACTGTTGGCCTTTAAAATTAGTTCCCGCCTTTATGTCACTTAAAAGGGTAAGTTCAATTAAAGGGTACGGTTTATCTGTGAGAAAACTTGAATCTGATGGAGGACAAGGAAGCTATGAAGAGTTTATCCAGTGCACATATTAATTAGCCTAACTAGAAAAAATGATGCAAAAAAATTAATTGTCAATTAGATTACAACTTAAAGTAGATAGCTTAAAAGCAGTTAAGAATGAATGGTGTGGATGGCTCAAGATCAATTATAGTTTTTTTGTGTGAATAACTTGGCAGAGAAGAATTTTCACTGGCAACAATTATTCCATCCAAACAACAAACAAATTGTTATAGGTTTTTCACAATTTTTCTCATCCGCAACTCTTAAGTTTTGCTTAAAATGTTCCATTCTATACATTAATTATTAATTATTTTAAATAGTTTAGTTAACTATGTTAGTAGGCAACTGAAAATGAAAAATTAACTATCACACAGAAAAAAAATTACAGACATTTTTGGAGGTCCGTTTTACAAAAGCGGTGGACTTCACGCTCCACGGTGGGCATTGTTGGAGGTGGCTGGTGGGTGGCAAATCGATTTTTTGGTTAACATTTTTCTGAATTATAAACATACTACAGTGGTGCGTTGTGAGGGCCCAAGGGAAAGAAAAGAAAAATTTATAAACAAGAATTTTTGCATAAATTCAATTAAAAAAACCCCTCAGGCGATTGATTCCGTTGTATAGTGGTCGCGCCCACTCTTCCCTTTTCGCCATCTTCCTCGCCAAAATAGCGGACTTGGTGGTGTCCACCCATCTGTCACCCCGCTTCTCTGCAAACGTTTCCGGAAACTTCTTCTTAAACTGCAATAACAAAAAGACAACAAGCTCTGTAATTAAACTGCTCAAGATGAATGGGCTATAGCATTTAGCATATTCAAAATATATTTTAAAATCTTCAGAAAATTACGTACATCCAGCAAACACAGCAATTTTTTCTTCTCGTCTTGCATAGCAAGTAAACCAAGAAATATTTCGTGTTTCGCCTCTCGCGTACCATCAATTCCTTGAGTTTCAAATTGCAGAATCCCAACCTGCTTACAAAAGTGGGCAGAGGAGACGCGATCCCAGTCCCACTTGATCAATGACAGGTTACCGCAAGACGCGGTCTCTACTAACCTGCCAGGCAGTTGGTTGTCAACGTAAACCTGAAATGACAGCAAAGCAGAATATTTTACGAATATTATTATCAGCTAAAAAATGATCAGCTAATATTATATGTCAGCTAAAAAAACTAATCTGGTCATAAAACCAACATTTTTTCGTACCATTTCCACTGGCAACCCAGCGGCAAGACTTCCGGCTATCCCGTCAAGACGTTGGATTTCCTGGGCAGCGTCAAACACGTCGTCATAGTTGTTAATTAAAAAGTTTACAAGATGGACTGCATTTTCGGAATCGTAACTGTCAGTGTTACCATTGGACAATATCAGGGGAAGGAAATGCTCAATAATCTGAAAGTAAAGAAATGCATTTTGTACATTGCCACCACCGAAAACGACAAGATTTTCCATTAAAACGGACAGAAAAAATTATAATAGCTTACCATCTCCCGACTTTGCCCAAGGTCCTTAAGGAACCGGTTGTTGAGCATCCCCTGCAGGATGAATATGAGGATCTGGAAGAGTCTTCGATTCTCATACGGCATGAGGGTCAGGATTAGTCGAGAGGCTGCTACTGCAGCCAATTCCTCCTCTGCCGTGAGGAAAATCGGGAGTGAGGCCCCCTGGGACTTAAATTTTTCAACTAATCCGTTTCTCGCAATCTCGGCAAAAGCCTTCCGTAGGGCAATATACAATGGCAAGTCAAGGAGCGGCCGTTCCACCTGCCGTGTGCAACAGAAATAGAGCACTCTTCGAAGTAGAGCCTCGCTCAACCCGTGACTGCCGGCATACGAACAAAAATCAGTTGAGGAGGATCCCCCTGTTTCGACAAAAAAATATAAAGCATTATTATTTTTTTAAACATTTCCACAATTAATAATTAATGGGTCGTGACTAAATGCATTTTATTAGAGAAAGTTACTTACACTCAGAAATGATATTTATGGCTTGCAGTATACACTTGGGGATCACCTCCGGGCTCACGTGATTCTCCTCCACAGTAGTCTCAAAACTGAAGGTGCTGTGAAGGTTCCTCAGAATGTCGACGTGTGCATACTCTTCGGCTCCTAGGCATGCCAACACGTCAAAGTTTACTAGTTGACGAATTCTAGAAAAAAGTAGACAGTTGTTTACAAAGACATTAGAGAAAGTCAGTGAACAATCGGGATTGTCAGTTGAGTGACGGGCTGCTTACCTATGGGCGTAGACCGTTTGCCAGGATACCTTCTCCTGAGGGGGATTCGTCACCTTCATCAGCCGCTGAACTCGAAGCGAGGTCAACGATTTAATTTTTGCTCTTAACACTCCAATCTGCAATAAATAGAGACACAATTAATTATACAGTTCACTGGCTTTAAAAGTTAATTGTGATCATTTAAATGCTGTTGTTAGCGAATGTTTATTCCTTACCTTTTCGTCGAGAAACGCTACCGTCCTCTCCATTTCTTGTTGGTCCATCAGCTTGGTGGTGCTTGCGGCACTGGACACGATGACAATGTCTTCGTCGGGCAGCTATTTAACCAAAAAATATATTACTGAAGTACAATTAAATTATTTAGCATTTCTAGCTTTAAAAATAATTAATAATGACACCTACCCTTATCCCGTATGCTCTCAAAAGCTCGTCCCAAGTACACTCAACGGAGACTTCTGTGATAACCGGGAGGAAGGGTAGCGTTTCGCCAAAGCAGATTTCCACCGGCACCACCTCCATCCCTCCAGCATTATCTGTAGCCCCAGTGTCCACAGTTACCTTTTCAGCCGCCATTTCTATGGAAAAAAATCCAACAAAATCACAATTAGTTAAATATCTCAATAAAATCATTTAATTATCACATTATCTGCCCAAAACATTTAAATAATTAAAAACTAAATAATTGTCTTCTTACCACCACCAGCTGACTTATCCGGACCTTTTTTACACGGATGCAATGTTTTTTAATCGTTAATTAGCACAAAAGTTAATTAACGCAAGACCACTGACAACGACTCACGATTTAACTTTAATTAATAGTCTTGCTTTCAACAAAACAGCTGCGCTCCTAACAAATATTTTGATCAGCAATTTATTCACGTTTTTAACCAGCTTTCTTAATCTCAAATCAAATCACCAGTCTAGCAGTTAAAAAGCACTCACTCACCAAAATGTTCACTCAGTTTTTTCGTCGGTTTACTTTTAACCACAATTAACGAGTTGAACAGAAATGATAACCATGAATAACTAGCAATTATTTTTTAAAGTTGTCTTCACTACTCACACCTTCTCGGCTGTAAATTCGCAAAAAGGTGAAGATGATCTCTAAAAAGACGGGGATGAGTGTTCCTCTCAAGCAACCTGTCTCCTCTGCACACCTGCAACTTGCAACAAGCCGAAAGACACACTTGAGAGTTGAGTAATAGGGGGCCATTCAAATAGTAAGTTACGCGTAAGAAATAATATCGTCCCCACCCCTCCCCAAGACACACATTTAACACTACAGGATAGAGCAAAACTAACATGGATGTTTCCTTTCCCCAGACCCCCCTCTACCGCCAATGAGTAACGTACCATGTGGATGGCCCCTAGAGTGAGCCAGATGAAATGCCGTCTCGTGTCTCTCTGGCGGGCAAAGAGTGACAGGTGTGCAGTGACGAAAGCAGATAAACTCCTCGCATGTGACAGAGTTGGACCAGTGATCTGCATCGGGTTACTGCACCATCTACCACTCCACCGGCTACCAGCCAAATGTTAACTCCACCGTCCACCTTTTCCCATGCTATAACATTTTTGCCCTCCACCGGCTACTCCACCAGGGTAATTCCACCAGACACCGGTGTACTGGTGGACTCCACCGGTGGAGTAATGCTACTTTCAATAAACTAAACATAAAGCAAAGTGCTTTGCAAACTATATTTTTAGGGTTAATATAGCTAGTATTAACTCCAAAAACACTGTTTTTTCTTCTAACGTACATACAAAATTGAAAAATATCGCAGTGGAAGAAAAACTCCGAGAATGAGCCATTATTTAACTCGTCAAACAGGATCACCTTTGGTTTTCGCTTGAATAAGCTATGAAAGATTATATCGCTTTTAATTCGCGCCAAAAATTAAAGCTCTTATTTGCTAAGAGTCAAATTGAATTGAGCTGATCCAGTCATTCGATAGCCGTCCAACGTCAGTAATATAAACAAGCATACTACATATGATAACATTGTCTCATTTGATATCAACTTCTGAAAAGAGAGTATGAGCAGATTTGTCAAATGTATTCGTAAACGTATTTATGACAAGCTCAAAACCTAAAATTTTGGTCTAATGAATGGTGTTCTCTACTCTCCACCAGTTTACTACTCCACCATCCACCGGCTACCAGCGAGAAATTCGACTCCACCGTCCACCATCCACCGGCTACCAAGAATAAACCCTTCTCCACCATCTACCGTCCACCAATCTACCGGTGGAGCGGTGGAAGCTCCACTTTGGTGGATCTACCAGGTGGATGCAGATCCCTGAGTTGGACTCTAATAATGAACAAACGGTAACTATTTTTGCAAAGTGTACATGATTAAAAAGTGAGCTTTCTTAATTTATGTAGCACAGCACGTAAAATAGATAAATAAATAATTAAACATAAAAACATAACTAACCTTTCTATGAACCCAAACACTCCCATTCAACTTTTTTAAACAATTTTTAGACAATCCACTGGATTACACGGAGGAAATAATAATGATTAAGATGCAAAAAAAAACATTCTCGACATATTTTTTTGCTGATTTTGCATTTTAAAAAAGTTTGTTAAAATAAATGCTGCAATGCTACCTAAATGCTTGTTAGCTAGGCTAATTATTTAGTTCTTGATAATAATTTTGGATACTGAAGTTTTCAGTAATAAATAATTAAATAATTTTTTTGTGAATTAGCTAATTGTAATTAAACTCTAGTTTTAATTATTCCCGCGTGGTACTCCTCGAAAAAAAAATATTTTTTCGACGATAAAAAATACTTTTTAATTATTTTTTACCGCATCACGAAGGATGCCCTCCTGCAGACACATGTCCTGCAGGAGGGTATCCTTTTGGCCATCTGTCCCTTCATCCCATCAGGTGATAACAATTATAAAAGTTAAACTGCGATTTATTTTTAGATTTATATTTGCTGCTGAATAACTTCCTACTCGTCTACGGGGCGATTGGAGACGAATACAGGAAGCCACGCCAAACCGCAGGTTGAAGTGTTTTTTTTGCTCGGCTGATCCCCGTCTACAATTTTTACTTTTTTTGTTTTTTCTGTTGACTTGATAACCGAGTGATCTTACAATTAGTTGCATTTTTTGTTGGCAGTTCCCGGGTAAGTTAGCGGGAAACTACAATAAACCACCGCAACACACTCACCCATCCCCTTATCTTCAGTCTACCTTCTAGAGCTTCTCCAGCAGTTCTATATGCAGTGAAAAGTACACGAGGGGTCCCTTTGAATAGGCACAAGAGGCGAAGGAGAAGAGCGAGGGCCTCTCTTCGCCACGTTTTTCTCAGTCAAGCAGCTCGACTCATAATTTTTTTCAAGGATAAAATATATATTTTTAATTGTTGTTTTATACTGGTGTAGAGGGTAACTGGCTGGAGGTTGCGGTTGGTAGTCTGCTGATCAATCAAAGGAGAGCCTACACTTAAATTGGCGGTTGTTGATAATAGTTAATTTTTTTAAGTAAGTGAAGGTGAGCTTTTAATTAATTTTTAGTTGTGGTGTTTGTAGTATAGCTCGCTTAAAGTTTATTTATTTAAAGTTTATAATTTAAGGTGGTTACATTTTTAATTTCTTTTTCGGTGGTGGTGGTGCTGCTAGTAGAATAGTTTAACTTAATTAAAGTGTAATTGACAGTGGTCATAGAACTGAATAATATTTAATTATTTTTGGTAGTGGTGGTGGCAGTATAGTTTAAAGTATAAAGTGTAGTTATATTTAGTTAAAATTTATAATGGTGCAAACGAAAGTTAGTATAAAGGTTATAAAGTTAGCATGGTGCAAACGAAATGTATGTGGACTTTTGGGACTGGAATGATCAAGATGCGGCAGACCTTCATCAGCACATTGAAATGAATTTACTTCCGCTTATGCCCTCTCTAAAGTGTATAACGTTTGAAAATTTTGGCTCCCTACTTTTATGAGCAGATCGCCAGCAATTATGGAGGACAACTGAGGGTTCTTAAGTTCAAGTGGATGGCTGACCTCAGTTCAGTTTGAGCACCCGGAATATTTGGTGGACGCTGAATATCAATTCCCAGATATGTTTGAAATGACCCTTAACTTGGCGGATGCGAAACCTCCTGCTCATGCGAAACATGCAGGTTTCCTTCGTCTCATTCAAATTGAAGTTGTTCCACTCTGAAGCTCTCATGTATCTCAGGGACTGTGTCCGAATGTCGGTTTCCCCAATCGTGCCGTTCTATATCTTCGGCTGGGGTTCCGCCCAGATAATGTTATTTTGACAGTAGACGAAGACTTTTTTGAGGATGAGCGGAATTGGCATACAAGTTTGAAGGAGCTTACCGTGCGGGTGACAACTTTTTCCCTTTTTCCCTCAAATTTTGTGTGGACCTCTTTCCAAACTTGGAAGTGTTCATTGTCCACACTGACGCAATCGACAGTTCAACCAATTCGGATCCAGATTTCCATTTATCCCTGATGGACGCATGTACGATTCTGGACTTTGGGAGCGGTCAGCCTCCCTTCAATGCTTCCGAGAATACCTACATAAGTCTAGAGTTGTTCATAGACGATAGCGTGATGGCTATCAGAAATATCAGCGAGAATTGATGTAGGTCAGTGACGTTTTCGCAGGAATCATACCTCCAACATGAAATTTATCCCAAAAAATTTATGCCCCAAGTACTGCTAGTCGGATTACTAATTCCGTGTAATTAAAAATTACACTGTAATTCTGAAAAACAGGCTCAGCTTGACGAATGAATTAATATAAAGTACTTTTTACCTTTTATGAATTAGAAAAGTACAAAATCTGAAGTCGTACAAAGTGAAATAAAAGACTATTTTTAAATGTCACTCAGCTGCCTTCATTCTTTTCATATGAAATTGGTAATTCGTGGAATAAAAAGGGAAAATCATGGAAATCATCTTCATTTTTTCTCTCCGCTTCTTTCTCCACATCGAATCAATTCCAATTTACACCAGTTTAATCTGTAGCTTTTCACAAAGTCAGGAAAGGGTAAAGTAGAAAAGGAAATTTTTCCCACACAACCACTTTTCCCAGTAATTTGTCAGCACACTCTGTGTTATCTCTTTTCCCAAGCGAAATCTCAAACACGAATATGGTAACTATTATTGCCATTTTTACAGATTTTGGCACAGACCCCATGTTCGATTTTATGTTCTATATATATCTCGTCAATTTTCTATATTCTCTATTAAACAAAATCATAAAATCTTGGCTCACATGACCTATGTAACCACAATATGGTCTGTTTTTATAAACTTTCTTCTGATTTTCCTTGTGCCGTCTCCACTAATACTTTATTGTTAGTAAGCATGAGAAGAATATCTGCTAATACAACAGTACCTTACATGCATGTCTGCTCCACAGCCTGGCGCGACAGGCTGGGTGATAAAATAAAATTTAAGTAGCCATAAAATAATCAAATTCAGCCTTATTACTTCAAATTAGTCAATATGTAATTATTAATTTTGGGATTAATGTTTAATCTTATCGATTTAGCCAATTTATAAAGTTATAAAGTAAAGTTAAAGTTATGCAAAAAACGTATTTAAATTTTTTTCAATGTGAAATAACGTATTTAATTTTTTTTTCTGTGCATAAAAACGTATTTTATTTTTTTAATGTAAAAAGGACGTTTTTAATTTTTTTCTATCTAACAAAACGTATTTAAATTTTTGTTTCTATGAAGAAATAGGAATTTAAATTTTTTTCTATGCAAAAAAACGTTTCTAATTTTTTTCTATGCAAAAAACGTATTTAAATTTTTTTCTATGCAAAAAAAGGTATTTAAATTTTTTTTAGCAAAAAAACCCATTTAAATTTTTTTCTATGCAAAAAACCGTGTTTAAATTTTTTTCTATGTGAAATAACTTATTTAATTTTTTTGACAAAACGTATTTGATTGTTATAAGCGTGCAAAAAGTAACCATTGTTTTTTGTGTCTGTGGCGGAGCATACTTAAGTGCAAAATTGTTAAAACAAAAAGCGACAGCATTTAATAACCATCTTGTACAAACAAAAACAGACGAACAGACCAGCACGACCAAATCCTAAATATTTGATAATAAACCAGTATCACATAATGCATACCAGATAATAAATGATACATCAGGTCTTGTTATAGCTTTGTTGACTCATTTTGTCAAGGCTGGAGCATACAAGTAAAATGGGAGTAGGTTCGTGAGGAAAGGGAACACATAGAGAGATGTGCTGTATGATAGTGAGATTCTTTTGAAAGGCAAGCCGCCAGCCGATGGGGTGTATCCTCGCCCCTCGCTAGGTGTTTTATTTAAAGTGAGTGCAAAGGCATCTGTTTTGCTGGCTCGGGATTTTTTTACAAAAACAAGAGGTGTGGAGACAGAGTAGGTGAATTTTTAACAACATTTAAAAAATTAACCGCTTTTTTGTGGAAGAGTTAATAAACTTGCGTGAATTTGAGGCACTCCCAAAAGTTATAGTTCCGTGGTATTTAAATTAGTGTGGAACAGTTGTCCGGTTGAGTGGAACTTTACGGTGGTTAACGGTAATTATAATTATTAAATTAAATAAATTATCAGTAATTGGATTAATGGTGGTATTTAAATGAGAGATTATATTTACTTGTTTTTTTAAATTTTTTCATCAGCAGGATAATGGGAGATCATAATCGGCTTGTTGAGGTGACAGGTTGGGAAGCATGCGGGAGTGATGTGATGGGAACTTCTACGAAACGGATGGACAATTTTAAGATGTGGGGCCGTGGAGCTCAGTTGTTGTAAGTTAAAGATTAACTAAGTTGTAATTAAAGTGTAAATATAAATTGTTAATTATATTTTGATGGATTTGTTTATAAAAGGCTCTTAGAATTTGGCGGCTATTGGGACCGACTGAATGAGTGGATGAAAGACGCCATTGGCGCAAAGGATGGGGGATTAATTAAGGAGCTTTTGAACTTGATACTGAACATGCCTACATGTTCCAGTCAGCTGATGGAGAACCAAATGGGGTTGCCAGTTACTGTGCAAGATCTGCTTAAAAAGGTGGCGAGACCTCCAAGTGGGGAACAGTTGGAGTTACCCGAATTTGGCAGCCATGAAGAACGAGAAGCAATAAAATCGCTTTGTTGTGAGATCTACGTGAAATGGTTAAAAATAAAAAAGCACAGCATTCAGGAAGGCGATGATTGGAAAATTGGTCTAACAACACAAGCTGGTGAAAGGGGAGTGGTCGCCAAAATTGAGGGAATGACGGACTGTGTGTTGCTGGCCATCAACGGACAAGTTTCATTAATGAAAATCGAGTGGAGAATTGGCAGCTCTACTTAGTCTTTTGTAGTGTGTTTCTTCCAAGGCCACAGCAGCGGGTTTGATTATTGTTATCGTTAGTTGGTAGTACAGGATCTAAACTTACAAATTACATAACTATTTAATTATATTTAAAAAAAACGTAATGAGCATATTAACAAAAATGTAATTTATATTCTCTGTCTTGGAAAGGATTCAATTATTGAAATGAGGGAAGGATTGAAGAAATAAATAAATAATTAAAAAAATAAACTTAAAGGTGTAAAATTATTCCAAGCTTATTTTTTGGAAGCTCTTGCAACTGCAGGCTCCACCTGCCAGGTTTCTGGTGTGTTTTGGGGGCGGATGGGAGGAGCCACGAAGCTGTCCACAACCTGGGCATCAATGAAATAAGACGCCAAAGGCCAAAGACAGTCGTAAAAAACGGCGAAGGTCATTGACGGCTAGGTGAAGCTGAGAAGGCTGATGTCCATTGGGATGAAGTACGGGGCGGAGTCGGCGGGATCAGTAAACCCTCAACTTGTTTCATGTTCGAATACTCTTCACTTTTAACTTGGTAATTAGATGAGGCCGTTATAAGCGTGCAAATTGGTTAAAATTAAAACATTTAATAATCATCTTGAACAAACAAAAACCAGACGGACGGACAGACCAGCACCGCCAAATCCTAAATATTTGATAATACTAGGTACGTGAGGAAAGATTAAAATATAATTGTTTGCGTTAACTTTTATCAAATCCTCGCTTGGCTGTTGACCTATGTGAGCCAGTTTTTCGTGTTGAGCCAGCCCAACCAGGAATTGTAGGAACTTGAATCTGTATGACTATTATTTAAAAAAAATTATATGATGACCTCGAAACCTCAATTTTTATGATTATCAGAAAAGGCTAAATGTGTTTTTAAGGAATAAAAGCAAAAAAAATGAATTTTCTTGCATTGCAAATGCCATGTCGCACTTCATCCCATTAATGTTCTCGCTATTTATTATTTTGTGTACTCTTTTACGACACAAAAACGTCCCCTTCGAAGCCCGCGAAGTCAAGGAAACTGCAGGCAAGCCAGAAACCATTGGCTTTCGAAGTCTGGCGCAAGACCTTCCAAGAAAGGGTTCCAAATACCCCCTGGGGGATTGAGATTTTTTACCCAGTCCGTGCATACACCTAAGCGTTATCTGAACCACTTAAAATTACGATATATTTGTCCGGAAAATGATGAATTAGTAAGAAAATATGAAATATATAACATTTTGTATTACAACAATTTCATTCATAAATATTTAATTGACTTCAACCGAAACATAATTACTCACAAGAATGAATAGCAAATATTCCAATAACAAGGTAAACGTCCAAATTTTATTGACAAAATTACACCTAATTACTGTGAGCTGTTTCGATTCGCCCCAAAACTTTACGGTCGATTGGTCCTCACTCCGGCCAGTATAGAATCCAAGGTTAGGCCTGTCTCCCAAACTGTCCCAATTTCCAGAAAGTTGATGTAGGTTTGCAATGCTTGTGCAGTGCACATCATTTTTTGGCAAGTCCAGTCCCTCCACGTTTCGTTACAGAATGACAACTTCCATTTAACATACAACGGATTTATCACGTAAATCGGAAAATTGCTAACTTTCAAACGTCTCTTGCCCGCGTTCAGAACACTAATCTCCTCCTCCGTCAGACTACCTTTTGGGCAGAGCTTTCTTTCCCTCCGAAGAATTTCCCCGTCCCTGGGATTCAGCACCCAGCATCCCTCGCCCAGACGAGTGGAATAAAAGTGAAAACACTGTTGCGTTAGCTTGAGAACGCTCCACAGAAATCGGTCTGAGTTTACTTCCGGCGGTGGATGTCCTCTAGTCCACTCTCGAGCATAGTCTAGATCACAGCTGAAGCCTATATCTGCTTGTAGCTCGTCTAAAAGCAGAGGTTTGTGGGGCCGCCGCTGAATATCTCGAACGCTGGGAAGTGTTCCCTCTTTGATAAGAAACAAGATAACCATCCAGTCCAAAGACGCAGGTTCGGGGCAGTTGAAATGCACAATTGCTTTGGGAATGTGTTCTTGAGCAACACGAACATTCTGAGCCTTGGCCCAGAAGTGGACAAGAGCGAGCACTGGTCTAACACGGGGATCGAAGGTGCACAGATACTGGAGCAGGCGACATAGCTGGACTTCCCAGATGGAATCAAAATGACCTGTTAGATTGAACCGGAAGCCGGTTTGGAAGTTCCGAAACGGATGTCCTTCCACGGGACACTGGTCCAAGTACACCCGCTGGTATCCAGAGAGATGGCCTACAAGTTCAGTGAATAGGATGGCCTCTTCCTTTTGGCCAGGAAATCCAAAACTGCTCGGAAAGGAGCTGCTCTCTGCAAACAAAAGTAGGAAATTAGGCGAGTGAGTTGGCTGCTTTTAAATAGATTACTTGATTTTATATGTGAATTGTACTACCTGGGATATAGACGTAGAGAAGGAGAAGGTCATTTCCGTTGTTCCTCAGGCGCAGGTAGTAATTTCGGAGCATAGCTACCTCACCGGTGGGATGGTCCTTTCTCAGCACTTGCTTGATCCTGCTTGCTATCTGTACAGCGTGTTCGAACTCGGCTTCGGGAATTTCAATGTACTGACAAATAGAGTTGAATTGACGCTGAAGTGGTGTCCTCGGTACAGGAATGTGACAACTTGCTGAGATGAGTGGAGACGAGACTGAAGAAAGTGACTTCACAGCCGTGGAAGCGTCGCTTGAAGACTTCAAAATGCTGGATCCTGCTGGGGAGCCTGGAACTCCGAACGATTGAGCTTCAGGCGGAAGGAGTTCCTTCCCTACAAACATTAAAGAATTATATAACA
Organism: Coecobrya sp. COE2; assembly: GCA_027743765.1. Lineage (NCBI taxonomy): Eukaryota > Metazoa > Arthropoda > Collembola > Entomobryomorpha > Entomobryidae > Coecobrya > Coecobrya sp. COE2. The sequence goes on along the minus strand of JAHZMV010001313.1, from coordinate 446 downwards.
TTTAATATACACATTGAGCCACAAATGTACTTAAAACTTGTTGCTTCTTACACTCAAGATCCAGGATATCCACAGCTTTTTTAAGCTGTACCAACTTATCTTGAACAAATCCATTGGAGCCATTCTCCAAACCATTGAGAATCTCGGCTACCTTCCTTCTGCTTTCGAACTGCAAGAATCCCAGCCGAGGTCGTTCCGGCCACCAGACAAAATCCGTTACAAAAGAATCAACTCCAGAGCTCGAAAATCTTTCCAGAAGTTCCTCCACAGTTCCGGGAAAAGTCAAAGGAAAGCTGCAAAAGACGACAACCACGCACTCCCTCATCTTCTTATCCTCTCCCCAAGTCCTCAAGCACTCCACTCTCGCCAGATTTTGATGCTCTGGCGTCCCCAAATGCTGGAGCCAATCATCCTTCGAGAAATAGTCATTTTGAGAGACTGTGCAG